>JAQQSY010007100.1:0-10656 GCA_028646535.1 Procyon lotor
CCCCCGCCCCCGGCCTCAGCTTCCTCACAAGGCATCAGGGAAGGAATAAAAAGCCCAACCAGCAGCAGCCAGTACGAGACAGAGGCAGGTGGGGCTCTTTACCTCTCAGGACACGAACTCAGGTTTCTCTCCTCCCTCCCCAGTATCGCAGCATCTTAGAGAACTACCTCACAGACTCCATCAAGCTCTCACCAGAAGACCAGTCCGGGAGTAGATGTTGCTGATGGTTCAGACTCCCGCCCTGGTGCTCAGACGAAGCCGGCCTGGGCCTGGGCGTCCCGGCCCCAGCAGCGCCCCCGCCAGCCCAAGCCCGGCCCAAGCAGCCCAGGCTCTGCGGCCGGAGCCCTCGAGTCCCTCGCAGCCGTGCCAGGCCAAGATCAGAGCGCAGCCCCTGCCTCAGGCTGAAGGTAGTGAGGCCACGACTGGGCCCTCAGGGGCCCCGATGGAACCCAGAGTGTCACAGCCCAATCCGGGCCCCAGAGGAGTGACAGTTCCCTCACTGGCTCCAGCCTTCCTGCTCCCCGCACCATGCCCCCCAACACCCTCCTGCTGCAGAAGGCGCATCTCCGCAGGCGGACAGGCCACAGTCTCCAGATGCTGTTCTACTCTCCTATGGGCTGGCCTTCTTCGCCCAGGCCACCACACACCCGCAAAGCCACAGTACCGCTTTGGATCAGGACGCAGCTCGGGCTCCCTTGGTCACCAGGCCAGAAGGGGAGGGACCGCCGCAACCCTTGGCGGCCACAGTTCAGGCCTAGAACATCACTCTGTCCCCTCCAGCGTATGGACCCCAGGAAAAGGCACCAAGGACAGGTTCATTCCTCTCTGCTGGAAGCTCAGAAGACTCCTACAAATCTCTCTGAGCCTCAGCTTGTTCGTCAGCCAGATGCGGGTGGTATGATCCCTGCCCACCTCAGGGTATATAATTTCAAGGACCTGAAGCTCCCCTTAAATCTCAGTTTCTCTCATTGATATGCATTTATTTATTCCTTTAACAAGTATCGTTGAGCATCCACGATGTACGATGCACGGAGGTCCAGTTACAAATGAAACCAACAAGGACCCTGCTTTCCGGAACCCCACGTTCTGATAAGGGAGAGAAGTCATAGGCGTAGAATTGAAACAGATATTCTCAAATAGTAGATAAGTGCTTGAACAAAGCAAACAAGGAAATGGGATGGAAAGAAACAGGAACTGGGGTTGGTACTGTTTCAGACAAAATGGTCCAGGAGGGCTTCCCTGAGGAGGTATCATTTGGTCTAAGGACTAGAGATGAACAGGTGAGTGCCACTAGAGATCTAGACAAAGAGCATTCTAGGGAGAGGAGGCTGCAAGAGCCAAGGCCCTGAGGTGAGGACAGGCTTGCTGTGGTTTCACAGATGACAGGACATTGATTTACTTGAAGACTCAAAGCTGCGTCCCAGAGAGGAGCAAAGGGACCCCGCCCCCCAGCGGCTCCTTGAGACTCCGCTGACTGGCCACCAGAGGGCAGCAGTGCTCCTTGCAGGCTGAGTGGCCAGGTGCCACTGCATGACACTTGAAGGAAGGGCTTTTCTCTCTGTGCTGATGCCCAAAGCTGGTCCTCAGGCTGCAGGCATGTTTAACCCGTGAGAGCTGGAGTAGGAGAATCCCAATTTCTCCCACCTAGCAAGAAATGGGCAAAAACTGAAACATGAATGCTTCAGGCCAGAAATCCTCATCAGCGACACATACTAGAATGAGGGGCCTGGAAAACTCACAGACTCACAGTCTCCCATGCAGACTCTCCTGGCAGCAGACAGCATAGATAGGGCCCAGCTGATGGGGCTGGACGAGATAGAGGCTCCCAGGCCACACGAGTACCCACCACAGAGGTCTCCTGTGTCCACAGACATACCCTGCCCTGGGCTCTGAGGAGAGCTGGGACGTTAGCACGGGACTTCTGATGTCACCTGACTCTGAAGATACTCCCGGAGGTAGGGAATCCCGGAGGGAAGGGTCAGCAGGAGTCTGGGGAGCCTTGTCTCCCCACCCAGCTGTGGGATACGGACTGGCTCATCCTGGGCGGCGGCGTGCATCTGGGAGCAAGCCGCAGTCTCTGTGTCCTTCGTGGGAGTGGCCTGAAGGTCACAGGCTTCCTGGGAGTCCGTCCTACTGGGGATCGGATGTACGTGTTCGGGTGTGTGTCTACAGCAGCTCGTGCAATGCACGTGTGCACTGTTTCTAAATGTGCGCCACAAAAAATAAATGTGTCCTCCTTTATTGTTCTCCTTTTTGGCATTTTATTAAGTTTCAAAAAACAAACAGGGGCGCCTGGGTGGCTCAGTCAGTTAAGCTTCTCCCTTAGGCTCAGGTCATGATCCTGGGGTCCTGGGATCAAGTCCCAAGTCAGGCTCCCTGCTCAGCGGGGAGCCTGTTTCTCCCTCTCCCTCTGCTGTTCCCCCTGCTTGTGCTCTCTCTTTCTCTCAAATAAAGTCTTAAAAAAAATAATAATAAAAGTGAGATAAAATAAAAAGCAAACAAACATGTTGCCATAGTTCAAAATTCACAAATTACTAAAGAGAAGGCAAACAGCAAGTCAAGACTAGCTTTCTGTAACTGGCCGGGCCCAGGACGAAAGGAAAGCGCCCTGCCCCTTGTTCCAAAATGATGATGGATTTCAAGACGGTGACAGCGGATCTTTAAGCCAAGAACACCGTCCTTGGAGAGCAGGTTACACACACCGGGAGCTGTCCCTGAGGAACTGAGTCTGTGCTCGGTGCTCTCCAGAATGTTCGAGCCCCGGCCAGGCCCACCTGGGCTGCAGACACACAGCGGCTTGAAGGGGAGGATTCTGGCTTTGCCAGAACCATGCGGAGAGTCGACTCCAGGCCTACACTGGGCATTCTGTGTTTTCTCCAGCGTCCGGAGCAGGAGAGAACTTTCCAGTGACTCGGTACAGACCCAGTGAAGCTGCCGGGGCCCAGAGCAGAGGCTGGGCAGCACTCCCGGGGGCCCCTTCATCACTATCCCTTCAGAGAAGAGGACCCCAGTTAAAAAGATGGGTCCGACCCACCCAGGCCACCCTGTCCCACCACAGCCCTGCTCCAAGGGGCAGCCCCAGGCTGCTCTCGAATAACACGGAGGGTCCCAGCCAGGGCTCTGGGTGCACACGCCCCGGGGGCTTGGGAAAAAAAAGTCACCAAATAAATTTGATAAGTCACCAAATAAAGCTGGGCTGGGCCTGGCTGGGTGCCACGTAGCCCCCAGGGATTTGGTGGAACACTGGCTTTTTCTGCTGCTTGCTCCCACGCAGCAGAGGCTCCCCACGGCCGAGTCCCCAGCCGCAGGCGACTCCCAGCCATCAGATGGTTCCCAGGAACCAGAAACAGTTCCCAGGAATTGTCCACCAGGTAGTCTGGTTCCCAGGAACACGCAGGCCGGTGGCAGCCGCGGAACAGCCATGCGTGGCTGGCCCCGCTGTGAGGGTGAGCTGAGGCCACGAGGACCTGCCCGCCGTGCGCGCCACTGGAGGCTCGCTCTAGGATGTGTGCTGGTGGGAGGCATGTGTGCCTTTAGATCTGCATGGGGTGTGTGTGTGTAGGGGGAGGGTTTGTGTGGCAGGTGGGGAGAGGAGTAGGGACTTGGAGGGCCAGACAGTGAGTTTCCCTCATTGAAGTACAGAGAATTCTAAGGAAGCTCATAGGATTGGACGGAAGCAGTAGGATAGGTGTAGGGGTGAGGGGTGAGGGGTGGAACAGTAACCGTGGAGAGTCTTCCCTGTGTCAATGAGGCCACAGAAGAGCCCACAGAGGAGGGGTTGGGGTTAGCCTCAAGCTCGGAGGAGGTGGCTGAGGTTCCCTCCGTCCTCGCCCACACAGCCCACAGAGTCCTGACAACCCCCCTCCTCACCCTCCAGGCAACCATTCCCTCCCCCTTCCCCTCTGCTCCTCCTGGTCCAGACAGCTGGCGTGTCCTGCCTAGACCATCCCCGGCCCTCCCCGCAGGGCTCTTGCCAGTCCTCTTGTTCTTTCCCAGCCACTCCACAGCCCGGCCAACCCCACGGCAGCCAGACAGAATCGCTCTGGGGCCCACAGGCCCTCACCACGGCCGCTGCCTGCCCGGGCCTCCGCTCTGGCCACAGCCTCCCTCACCTCCATATGCAGGAACTTCTCTCGTTTCCCCAAAGATGCCTCCCTCTGGCGCTTCCCCTGGCCAGTCCTCCCTAGCTGTTAGTCCGTTAACACACCGCTTCCTCGAGCCAGGCTGCTCGGACCCCCAGACCAGGTCAGGGCCCTTCCACGGGTCCCCCACAGCCCCCCACTCCCAGTACCAGAGCACCAGCTCCACCATGGGGGGAGGGGGGAGTTTCATCAGCTTTATTCCCCATGGTCCACCCTGTGCCCAGAGCGATGCCTGACGGGTACTTGATATTCGGTAAATATTCTTGGAAGATCAGCTCCTAAAATACTTCATCCTGGGGCGCCTAGGTGGCTCAGTCGTTAAGCGTCTGCCTTCGGCTCAGGTCATGATCCCAGGGTCCTGGGATCGAGCCCCGCATCGGGCTCTCTGCTCAGCAGGAAGTCTGCTTCTCCCGCTTCCATTCCCTCTGCTTGTGTTCCCTCTCTCGCTGTGTTTCTCGCTGTCAAATAAATAAAATCTTTAAAAAAAAAAAAAATACTTCATCCTAACTGTTTGTTTGCATGACCTTGGGCTGTGGGCTCCCTAAAGGCTGCCTTGATTCGTCATTAACCCCAGCACTCAGCATAGACATTGGCGCATAGTAGATGATACATAAATATCGTGGAACACAATAGCATACCACACAGCTATTAAAAGAGAGTGATAGAACGTTCTGTGTAATGACACATCCAGGAAGCACTGATACCTGAAAAGGCAATGGTGGAGTCTTACGTATAAGATACTATCTTTTTGGTAAAAAGAGGACTAAGTAAACTTTATATTCATTTTTAAAGGATTTTAATTATTTATTTGACAGAGAGAGCACAAGCAGAGGGAGAAGCAGGCAGAGGGAGAGGGAGAAGCAGGCTCCCCATGAGCAGGGAGCCCGATATAGGGCTTGATCTCAGGACCTCAGGATCATGACCTGAGCCAAAGGCAGACACTTGACTGACTGAGCCACCCAGGTGCCCCTTTATAATCCTTTTTGCTTGTACATAAAGAAAACTCTAGAAAGATGCTTAAGAAATGAATAAAAGTGACTACCATTCAGAGGGGGGACTGGGCAAGTGGGAGTCAGATATAGGAGTAAGACTCTGCTTATATAATCGTATGCTTTGAATTTTTAACTCTTCGAATTTATTACATTAAACAATTTTTTTTAATTTTTTTAATTTATTTACTTGACACAGAGAGAGAGATCACAGGTAGGCAGAGAGGCTGGCAGAGAGAAGGAGAAGCAGGCTCCCTGCTGAACAGAGAGCCCAATGCGGGGCTCGATCCCAGGACCCTGAGATCATGACCTGAGCCGAAGGCAGAGGCTTTAACCCACTGAGCTACCCAGGTGCCCCTACATTAAACATTTTTAAAAAGGAAAATGAATAGGGGCTCCTGGGTAGCTCAGTCAGTTGGGGCGCCCTCTGCCCCTCTGCCCGCTTGTGCTCTCTCTCCTTAAATGAATAGATAAAATCTTTTAAAAAACAAAAAAAGGAAAATGAATATTGGTGGAGGGAAGAAGGGGCAAAAGAACAAGCAGGAAGAGAGGTCAAACTGAAACTGAGACCTAGCTGCCTGCGGTCAGTTACGACACAGAGCCCTGAATCCAGGGCTGAACTTTGTTGTGGAAGGACACACGTCTAAGAAATCCCCCAAGCCCACATGCTCCGGCCAAGATGCCAGGTTTCCCAGGTAGGACAAGATCAACTGGGTTTTTTGGTTCGCCTGGAATGTTGGTCAATAACTGAATAGGTGTTTCCAACCCCAGAGGCTCAGCTCTGGAGATAAACTATTGAGTTTGCGAGCTGCTCTGTGAATTACTATGTGAACGACTATACATAGGGGTTGGTATTCCCCAAGCTTAATATCAAGACTTACCGGTTAGTCGACACTCTGGAGCCCACTTTCCTAAGCCCGACCCCGACCTCAGAAAAGATCCTCCCCCAAGGATGGGGCTCCAAGATAAACTGGAACAGTTACATTGGGGCTGTATTGAATAAAAGCACACATTCAGGCTCCATGACCCTGCAATTCCACCCCGGACATATATAAACTTTGCTGATGGGCGCTTAGGACATGATCGAGAATTTTCTTTGTAGCATTGTTTGTAAAAAAAAAAAAAAGGGGGGGGGAATGAAACAAAACAAAACTGGAAATGACCCAGATGTTCTTCTACAAAAAATTGGATAAATAAAACGTGATCTATTCAAACGACGGAATTTCACAGCAGTGGAAACGAGTAAACTAAAGCCATGTACGCCGACTGGCAAATCTTAAAAGTGTGTGGAAGATAACAAGCACAGAAGGAGACATACAGTTACCATTTAAGTAAAGTTCAAAAGCAAGTAAAACTAGACGGTTTATCTTCACACGTATTTATCACAAACACATCTGGTGAGACAACATAGAATGATAAAAAAACGTTCAAATGAGGGGATGATGAGCCCCAAATTCAGCAAGCATTTACATTGGTTGGGGGTCAGGGTTGGGGAGAAGCAGGGGAATGCAGACACACAAGGCAGCTGGACAATGTGGGGACCGTCTAGCCCTCCGGTTGGGCTGCGGGGTCACAGGCAGTCACCTTATTATTACACTTTGCATCTTAGATGTATGTTTTACATATGCTTTTTATGACTCAAATATCCAAATTTTAAAACTTCAACAACAGCCTGGGCTTTGGAGTCGAGCTCACTTGAGTTTGAACCCTGACTGTCTTTTCCATCGCTGTGTGACCTTGGGTGTATGACCTGACCTCTCAGAGCTTCCATTGTCTCATCTGTAAAGTGGGAATTGTGATGCCAGGCTCGAAGGGTTCTAGCTGGGGACAGTCCATCCCCCCGCCACCCGTAAGGGATACGTTTCTAGACCCTCCCTCCGGGGGATGCCTGAAACCGCAGACAGTACTGAACCCTACATTACACCGTTTTCCTCTACATATCTCGCTATGATATATAGATTTATAAATGAGGCAAGCAAGAGATTAACAGCAATAACGAATAACAAAATAGAACAATTATAACAATGCACCATAATAAACCTCTTATTGTACTGTACTCACCCTTCTAGTGATGATGGGAGACGATACACTGTCTACCTGATGAGACAAAGTGAGGGGAGTGGCGGAGGCATTGTGACCAAGCATGAGACTGCTCCTGACCTTCTGAGATTTGCCAGGAAGTTCACCTGCTTCCAGGGAGACTGTATGCATGGTGCCTAACTGGTGCTCAATACTCAATGCACGGCGGTTTGCACTGGGTCAGGCACAGTTGCAGGAGTGTTTGTTTTCAATCTATTTGCAAAGAAAGGCATGAGACTCTGGCATCCCCACTGCAGGCTAAGGGTGAAGTAAGTGGGAATTAAGTGAATGAATGAGCAAATAAACCAATGAAATTCTTCATTCGATCCAGTCCGTATCTCGACGCGTCCTCCCCTGAGTGAGGTCTGAGATCCAAAGGGTCTGCTTAGCATTGTGGTCACTTGAAAGTAAATTTAAAATACCATTCTCACACCCACCCAGAGTCTCTAGAAGCAGGCAGCCGGCAAGCTTAGCTCCGGGAAGATCCTGCTTCTGCTCTCCAGACTGAAACGAAGATCCTTGCGGGAGCAGTTCACTGTGTCCTGCCCACCCCTGCAGTAGCTGGCAGAGTTCTGGGCCCACACAGCTGCTCACCAAGACAGCTGCTCTGGGGGAAAGGAGGCCTTTGGTGTCCAGGGAGCTCCCCAGACCTTCTTGTAGCCTTGGGCCGTCACTCATGAATCGTAGTTTCCCTTGACCTTCAAGTCTCAGCAACATTTGTCTTAGATACAATGATGCCCATGAATTGAGGAAATGTAAGCATTTTTCCAAACCCTGAAAATAGGGGAGACTGATATCTGTAGGCCTTCTAGAATCCCTACCAATCTCTGATTAGATTTTTTTACCCCGTTTCTGACGATACCTCTGGGGGAGGGAATTACGTGTGAGATCATGCCTAGAGTTGTATATTTGAAGTCAGATCATCTTAAGCCTTTGTGTGAACTTGAGCCAGTATCCTTTCCAGTATCATGTGGTTTTCTCCTCTGTAAAATGGAGCAATAACTATTTCTTGCCTCCTTCACAAAGATGATATGAAGATAAAAGAAATCGTGACTATGTTGGTGATTTGGAAACACGCCAGTACTATATAGTATGATGTAGAGAAAGAATATTGCATTTAGAGTCAAGAAATGTGACTAATTTGGTTGGTTGGTTGGTTGGTTGGTTGGTTGTAAGCTATCAACTATGTATTGAGGATTATTATATACTATCCATTGTTCCAAGCATTTTATGAATATTAACTCATGTAGTCCTCGCCAACAGTCCTATGAACTAAGGGGTGAATGATCACTCCCATCCGACAGCGGGGGGAACGGGGCACAGAGATGTTAAGTAACTTGCCCAAGTTGCACAGTAGTTAGTATGTTGCAAAGCTGAGATCCAGACCCAGACTGGCTCTTAGCCAGACTGCCGCCTGCTTGAGAGTTTTGAAGCCTACCTCTGCCATTTACTAACTAAAATACATATGCCGCATATATTTACTGAGTGCTGCCCCAGGAAATAAAACAGACTGACACCAGGGCCCGCCTTCCAGTGTGGGAGATCGGCACACAAAAGTCCCACAAGGTGTCCAGAGGGCCAAGGGCAGTAGAAGAAAAACAGGGCAGGTGTCGTAGTCTGAGTTGCTGTAACAACCACAGACTAGGTATAAATAAAAATAATAAACAGCAGACATTTATTCCTCACAGCTTTGGAGACCGGAGATCAGGGCGCCAGCACGTCAGGTTCTGGTAAGAACCCTCTTCCCCTGGCGCAGCAGGCTGACTTCCCACCGTGTCTCCAGGCGGTAGAAGAAGGACACTAGCTCCCCTGGGGTCACTTTTCTCCTGGCATTAGTGCCATTCAGGAGCATTTCGCTCTCATCACTTACCTCCTAACATCAATCAGCTTGGGGATTAGAATTCAACACATGGGGGGCGCTAAGCTGGCTCAGTCAGAAGAGTGTGCCACTTTGGATCTTGGGGTCATGAGTTTGAGCCCCACGGTGGGCATAGAGAATATTTAAAAAAACAAAAAACAAAAACTTTACAATTCAACATATGAATTTGGGGGGGACACACACACAGCAAGGGAGGGGGATAGAGGGTCCGGGGGCCAATGTTGTCATCTCTTTGGGCCGAGGTTCTCTTGTCAAGTAGGCATACTGAGCCGTGCTTTGCTCAGAAGGTCTACGTGGCGTATAAACCGTAAAAGGCTATCGTTTGTTGTTATTCATTCCTGTACTGCTTGGTTCATCTCTCTACTTAGTGTGTCCCCTGTTGTTTCATAGTTGGCCGTGTAGGTTTCTGTGTCTCTCAATAAACTATGAATTTTTAAAGATTTTTTATTGCTTTATTTGAGAGAGAGAAAGAGACATGAGAGGGAGGAGGAACAGAAGGAGAGGGAGAAGCAGGCTCCCCACTTAGCAGGGAGCCTGACACAGGGCCTGATCCCAGAACTGGGAGATCGTGACCTGAGCCAAAGGCAGACTCTTAACTGACTGAACCCCCCAGGCGCCCCTAAACTGTGCATTTTTTAAGGCAGGACCAGATCCCGGTACACAGTAAGTAGGAAACAGAGGTATAACCATTCATGCTAATAATCGCTCTTCAATGAGCCCCTACTAGTGGCAGACCCTCGTACATAATGCTGAATTTCATCTTCAGCGTAGACGTTACTGTTATCCCTGCTCCCAGAGGAGGAACAGAGGCCAGGAGGGCTGAGTAACTTGGCCACGGCCACTCAACAGTGAGTGACACGACCACGATAGCAACTTACATCTCTCTGACTCCAAAATCCACGCTCTGTCTCGAAGCCAAAGGAGTCATTGGGCACTGTTACCCACACTCACTCATTCATGCCACGCCTATGTCGTGAGCACGGGCCAGGAGCTTTACGTGGAGATGCAGGGGGCCAATGAGGCCAACGTCCATACAGAAGACAGAATGAATAATTCAACAGATGAGTAAGATTGGCGCAGCTGTGGTGCTCTGGGATGCCTGTCCAGGTGGGGAGGCGAAGGGGGATCTGTCTGAGAGGGGGGCCTGCAGAGCTGAGCCCTGAGCCATGAGAAGAAGCTGGTCTCCAGCTGACCTTGCAAGAAGAACCAAACAAGACGAAGAAGCTGAGGTGGGGTGAGGTGGCCTTCTCCAAGCCATTGGGTGGCCATGGAGCCTAAAGGGTCATGAGAGGGGCACCTGGGTGGCTCAATTGCTTAAGCATCTGACTCTTGATTTCAGCTCAGGTCATGATCTCAGGGTCGTGAGACTGAGCACCAAGCCGGGCTCTGAGCTCAGCATAGAATTTGCTGGGGATTCTATCCCCTCTCTTTCCCTCCCCTCTCTGCTCTTTTCCCCTCTCTTCTTCTCCCCTCTCCCCCAACACCTCAGTCTCTCTCTCTCTCTCTCTCTCTCTCTCTCTCCTAAAATCTTCAAAAAAATAAAAAATAAATGAAGAGTCCCAAGAAA
>JAQQSY010007101.1:0-10656 GCA_028646535.1 Procyon lotor
ACATATACACACACACATATACATATATTTTTTTTCCTTTCTTATCTCCCCAGTTTTAGGTCTCTTATGATTTGGTTAGGGTATATTTTTCTGGGGTCGTTGCTACCCTTTTAGTATTTTGTTTTCTCTTTCATCTTTTCTTACCTGGATAAAAGGACAAGGGGAGAAAAATTCACCAAAAAAAAAAAAAAAAAGAACAAGAGGCAGTACCGATGGCTAGGGACCTAATCAATATGGACATTAGTAGGATGCCAGAACTAGAGTTCAGAATGACAATTATGAAGGTGCTAGCTGGGCTCAAAAAAAGCATGGAAGACAATCGAGAATCCCTTTCTGGAGAAATAAAAAAACTACTATCTAACCAAGTTGAAATAAAACTATTAATGAGGTACAATAAAAAATGAAGGCTCTTACTGCTAGGATAAATGAGGGAGAAGAGAGAATTAGTGATATAGAAGACCAAATGACAAAGAATAAAGAAGCTGAGAAAAAGGGAAATAAACTACTGGACCAAGAGGGGATAATTCGAGAAATAAGTGATACCATAAGACAAAAAAGTATTAGAATAATTGGGATCCCAGAAGAAGAAGAAGAAAGAGAGAGGGGGGCAGAAGATATATTGGAGCAAATTATAGCAAAGAACTTTCCTAATTTGGGGAAGAGAACAGCATCAAAATCCAGGAGGCACAGAAAACCCCTCTCAAAATAAAAAAAAATAGGTCAACACCCCATCGTCTAATAGGAAAACTTACAAATGTTAGTGACAAAGAGAAAATCCTGAAAGCAGCTCAGGACAGGAGGTCTGTAACCTACAATAGTATTAACATTAGATAGGCAGCAGACCTATCCACAGAGACCTGGTGGGCCAGAAAGGACTGGCAGGATATATTCAGAGCACTAACCGAGAAAAATATGCAGCCAAGAATACTATATCCAGCTAGGTGGTCATTGAAAATAGTAAAGATAAGAAGCTTCCAGGACAAGCAAAAACGAAAAGAATTTGCAAACACCAAACCAGCCCTACAGGAAATATTGAAAGGGGTCCTCTAAGCAAAGACAGAGCCTAAAGGTAACATAGACCAGAAAGGAACAGAGACAATATACAGTAACAGTCACCTTACAGGCAATAAAAATGGCAATAAATTCGTATCTATCAATAGTTACCCTGAATGCAAATGGGCTAAATGCCCCAATCAAAAGAGTATCAGAATGGATAAAAAAAAAATAAAACCTATTGATATTCTGTCTGCAAGAAATTTATTTTAGACCCAAGACACATCCAGATTTAAAGTGAGGAGGTGGAAAACTATTTACCATGCTAATGGACAACAAAAGAAAGCTGGGGTGGCAATCCTTCTATCAGATAAATTAGATTTTAAGCCAAAGACTAATAAGAGATGAGGAAGGACACTATATCATACTTGAAGGGACTGTCCAACAAGAAGATCTAACAATTGTAAGTATCTATAGCCCTAACATGGGAGCAACTAAGCATATAAACCAATTAATAACAAAATCAAAGAAACACATCTACAATAATACAATAATAGTAGGGGACTTTAACACCCCCCACACTGAAATGGATAGACCATCTAAGCAAAGGAGCAACAAGGAAATAATGTCTTTAAATGACATACTGGACTAAGTGGACATCACAGATATATTCAGAACATTCCATCCCATTCTTCTCTAGTGCACGTGGAACATTCTCCAGAAGAGATCACATCCTGGGTCACAAATCAGGTCTCAACCAGTACCAAAGACTGGATCATTCTGTGCTTATTTTCAGACCACAATGCCATGAAACTAGAACTCAACCACAAGCGGAAAGTTGGAAAGAACTCAAATACATGGAGGCTAAAGAGCACCCCACTAAAGAATGAATGGGTCAACCAGGAAATTAAACAAGAACTTAAAAATTCATGGAAACAAGTGAAAATGAAAACAAAACTGTTCAAAATCTTTGGGACACAGCAAAGACAGTCCTGAGAGGAAAGTATATAGCAATACAAGCCTTTCTCAAGAAACAAGAAAGGTCTTAAGTACACAACCTAACCCTAAACCTCAAGGAGCTGTAGAAAGAACAGCAAAGAAAGCTTAAAATGAGCAGAAGAGAAATAATAAAGTTCGGAGCAGCAATCAATGAAATAGAAACAAAAAGAACAGTAGAACAAATCAATGAACTAGGAGCTGGTTCTTTGAAAGAATTAATAAGATTGATAAACCCCTGGCCAGAATTATCACAAAGAAAAGAGAAAGGACCCAAATTAATAAAATCATGAATGAAAGAGGAGAGATCACAACCAACACCAAAGAAATACAAACAATTACAAGAACATATGATGAGCAACTATACACCAGCAAATTTGACAATCTGGAAGAAATGGATGCATTCCTAGTGACACATAAACTGAACCAGAAGTAAAAAACCTAAACGGACTCATAACCAGTAAGGAGACTGAAGCAGTAATCAAAAAATCTCCCAAAAAAATAAGAGTCCAGGGCCAGACAACTTCCCAGGGGAATTCTACCAAACATTTAAAGAAATAATACCTCTTCTCCTGAAACTGTTCCAAAAAATAGAAATGGAAGGAAAACTTTCAAACTCATTTTATGAAGCCATTATTACCTTGATCCCAAAACCAGACAAAGGCCCCATTAAAAAGGAGAATTACAGACCAAAAGGAGAATTACAGACCAATATCCTTGATGAACACAATATCCTTGAGCAAAAATTCTCACCAAAATACTAGCCAATAGGATCCAAGGGTACATTAAAAGGATTATTCCCCATGACCAAGTGGGATTTATTCCTGGGCTGCCAAGTTGGTTCAACATCCACAAATCAATTAGTGTGAAACAATATATTAATATAAGAAAGAACAAGAACCATACGATACTCTCAATAGATGCTGAAAAAGCATCTGACAAAGTACAGCATCCTTTCTCAATCCAATCTCTTTTCAGTATAGGCATAGAGGGTACATACCTCAGTATCATCAAAGCCATTTATGAAAAATCCACAGCAAATATTCTCAATGGGGAACAATTGAGAGATTTTCCCTAAGGTCAGGAACATGGAAGGGATGTCCACTATCACCACTGCATAGTACTAGAAGTCCTAGCCTCAGCAATCAGACAACAAAAAGAAATCAAAGGCATCCAAATTGGCAAAGAAGTAGTCCAACTCTCAGTCTTTGCAGATCATAGGATACTTTATGTGGAAAACCCATAAGAAAATCCACTCCAAAACTGCTAGAACTCATACAGGAATTCAATAAAGTGTCAGGATATAAAATCAATACACAGAAATCAGTTGCATTTGTATACAACAACAGCAAGGCAGAAGAAAGAGAAATTAAGGAGTCGATCACATTTACCATTGCACCCAAAACCATAAGATACCTAGGAATAAACCTAACCAAAGAGTCAAAGAATCTGTACTCAGAAAACTACAAAGTGCCCATGAAAGAAATTGAGGGAGACCAAGAAATGGGAAAACATTCCATGCTCATGGATTGGAAGAACAAATATTATGAAAACGTCTATACTACGTAGACCAATATGCACATTTAATGCCATCCCTGTCAAAATACCATCAACTTATTTCAAAGAAATGGAACAAATAATCCTAAAATTTGTGTGGATCCAGAAAAGACCCTGGATAGCCAGAGCAATGTTGAAAAGAAAACCACAACTGGTGGCATCACAATTCCAGACCTCAAGCGCTATTATAAAGCTGTAATCATCAAGACAGTGTGGTACTGGCACAAAAACAGACACAGAGATCAATGGAACAGAAATGGACCCCTAACTCTATGGTCAACTCATCTTCAACAAAGCAGGAAAGAATGTCCATTCTAAAAAAGACAGTCTCTTCAACAAATGGTGTTGGGAAACTTGGACAGCCACATGCAAAAGAATGAAACTGGACCATTTCCTTACACCACACAGAAAAATAGACTCCAAATGGATCAAAGATCTCAGTATGAGACCAAAATCCACCAAAATCCTTGAGGAGAATACAGGCAACAACCTCTTCAACCTCGGCCCCAGGAACTTCTTCCTAGAAACATCAACAAAGGCAAGGGAAGCAAGGGCAAAAATGAACTGCTGAGGCTTCAAGATAAAAAGCTTTTGCTTTTGCAAAGGAAACAGTCAACAAAACCAAAAGACAACTGACAGAATGGGAGATGTTCGCAAATAACATATCAGATAAAGGACTAGTATCCAAGATCTACAAAGAACTTATCAAACAACATCCAAAGAACAAATAATCAAGAAATGGGCAGTCGACATCTACAGACATTTCTGCAAAAAGGACATCCAAATGGCCAACAGACACATGAAAAAGTGCTCAACGTCACTCGCCATCAGAGAAATACAAACCAAAACCACAGTGAGATACCACCTCACCCCAGTCAGAATATGCTTCTTGAATTTGAATTGAATATGCTTCTAGAATTCTTGAATTCTAAAACTAAGCAGTCAGAAAACAACAGGTGTTGGCGAGGATACAGAGGAAGGGGAACTCTCCTACATTGTTGGTGGGAATGTAAGCTGGTACAGCCACTCTGGAAAACAGTATAGAGGTTCCTCAAAAAATTGAAAATAGAGCTATCCTACGACCCAGCAATAATTGCACTACTGGGTGTTTACCCTAAAGATACAAATGTAGTGATCTGAAGGTCCACATGCACCTGATTATTTATAGCTATGTCCACAACAGCCTAACTATGGAAAGAACCTAGATGTCCATCAACAGATGAATGGATAAAGAAGATGTGGTGTGTATATATATATACAATGGAATACTATGCAGCCATCAAGAGAAATGAAATCTTGCCATTTGCAACGACGTGGATGGACTAGAGAGTATCATGCTAAGCGAAATAAATCAGTCAGAGAAAGATAATTATCATATGATCTCTCTTATATGAGAAATTTGAGAGGCAGGATGGGGGGTTGTGGGCAGATAGTGAGGGAAAAATGAAACAAGATGGGACCATGGTGAGAGACAAACCAGAAGAAACTCTTAATCTCAGGAAATGAACTAAGGGTGGCTGGGAGGTAGGGGGTAGGGATAGGGTGGCTGAGTGATGATGGACATTGGAGAGAGTATGTGCTATGGTAAGTGCTGTGAATTGTGTAAGACTGATGATTCACAGATCTGTACCCTGGGGCAAATAATACACTATAAATTAATAAAAAAAAAATAAATGTAAGAACCCTGAAACCATAGCATGCATATTTACAAAGCTCACATATGAAACTAATAGTCAATTATAAGGAAAAAATAAAAACCAAACATATCAAGGGCAAATGACAAGCTATTAAGCAACCAAAAGGAAAATGAAAAATTCATCAGAAATCAAAACCACATAAAAATGAAAACACAATGGTCCAAAATTTTGCAGTTACACCAAAAGAAGTTCTAAGAGGGAAATTTAAAGCAATACACATACACATCAAGAAATAAAAATTGCATCTAAAAAACAAAAAAAATAAAAATTGCAACTAAATGAATTAAGAAAATAACTCACTTTAGTAGAAAAACTATATAAGAATCAGAGTTGAAATAATGAAAGAAGAAACTTAAGAAAAAATAAAAGAAAAAAAAATCAGTGACACCAAAGCTGAATATTTGAAAAGGTAAATAGTCTGATAAACTTTAAGCCAGATTCATGAAGGAAAAAAAACAAAATCAGAAATAAAAGCACAAAATTAGTACTTGACACCATAGAAATAGAAACCATTAGAAGAGACTATTTATGCTGAAATACCCAGTAACAAAAAGGAAACAAAGGATTATAAAAATATCTTCCAAAAAGAGATGGAAAATCTGAACAGAAACATTAATGATGAAATTGAAAAAACTCAAAAATACAAGTCCAGGGACACATGGGTTAAAAAGAATGCAATGAGAAATTCAAGAAACATTATTTTCTCTTCTCAAGCTATTCCAAAATATTAAAAAAAAAAAAAATATTCCAAACATATCCTTAAAAAGAAAAATTACCAAAGACCAAAACCACAGTCATTATAATAAAAGAAACTACAGGCAAATAGGCCAGGTAAACATATATAAAGTACCTCCATAAAATAGAAGCAAACATTCAGAAATACATTAAAATAATCATTCAACACAAACTATTCCTATTTATCCCAAGAAATACAAGGATGATATTAGAAAACAAATGTACCACATTAACAAAATGAAGAACAATAAATATCTCAATAGATGCAAAAACAGCAATGTCAACACTCCACATGAGTTGATTATGAAAACTCAAAAAAATCGGTTTCCAGGGAACATACCTCAGCATAATAAAAGCCATGTGTAAGAAACACACAGCTGGCATCGTACCCAATGGTGAAAAATCGAGTATAGGAGGACAATGTTCACTTTCACCACTTTGATCCAAGGTAGTATCCCAAGTCCTAACCACAGCAACCCCTCAAGGAGAAAAAATAAAAGACATCCAGATTGCTGAGGAAGAAAACTGTCAATTCTTGCAGATGACATGATACTATTCCTAGAAAAACCTAAGGACTCCTCCAAAAGAACCCTTAGAAGATGTGAATTCAAGAAAATGGCAGGACATAAGAATCATACACAGAAATCTCTTGCATTTCTACACACTCATCACCAAGTAGCAGATAGACAAATAAAGGAAATGACTCCAGGTTCATCGCATCAAAGAGAGTACAATACCTAGGCATCAACTCAACCCAGAAGAGGAAGACCTGTACTCTGAAATCTATGAAACACACACAAAGGAAACTGAAGACACAAACAAATGGAAAGATTCCATGCTGTGAAATGGAAGAATATTGTTCCAAGATCCAGCCTCCCAAAAGCAACCTACAGATTCCAAGTCATCCGTAGCAAAACACCAATAACATTCCTTACAGAATAAGTGATCCTAAAAGGTCTTTGGAACCACAAGAGACCCCAAAGAGCCAAAGCAACCAGGAGGAAGAACAAAAAGGCTGGACATGTCATAGTCCCAGATTTCAAAGTTTACTGCAAAACTAACATAGTCCAAACGGTAGGCCACTAGCACAAAAAGAGAAACATATGACAATGGAACAGAACCAGAGCCCAGAATTAAATGCACACTCGTGGTCAGTTACCCTACGACAAAGGAGGCAAGAACACACAACGAGGAAAAGAGAGGCTCTTCAGTAAATAGTGTTGGGGAAACTGGACAGACACCTGCAAAAGAAGGAAACACTCTTACACCATCCACAACAATAAACTCACCATGGATTTAAGACCTAAATGTCAGACCAGAGACCATTAAACTCGTACAAGACAGAGGCAGTGATCTCTGAGACATCACCGCAACATTTTCCAAGACATGTCTCCTCAGGCAAAACAGAAATCAAACACTAAAGCAAAAATAAATGCCAGGGCTACACCAAGATAAAAAGCTTTTGCACAACGAGGGAAACCATCAACTCAATGAAAAGCAACTATGGAATGGGATATGTTTGCCAAAGATATAGCCCATGTGGGCCTAATATCCAAAATATCAAGAACTGATACGACTCAATACCAACAAACCAACCAATACATGATCTGATGGAAAATCAGGCAGAGGACCGGAATAGACATTTTCTAAAGAAGATACATAGATGGGGCGCCTGGGTGGCTCAGTGGGTTAAAGCCTCTGCCCTCGGCTCAGGTCATGATCTCAGGGTCCTGGGATCGAGCCCCGCATTGGGCTCTCTGCTCAGCGGGGAGCCTGCTTCCTCTCCTCTCTCTGCCTGCCTCTCTGCCTACTTGTGATATCTCTCTCTCTCTCTGTCAAATAAATAAATAAATAATCTTAAAAAAAAAAAGACACACAGATGGACAACAGACACATGAAAAGATGCTCAACATCACTCATCATCAGGGAAATGCAATTGGAAAGTACAATGAGATATCACCTTCCTCCTGTCAGAATGGCTGGTATCAAAAGTGTGAAATTAACAAGTGTTGGCCAGAATGTGGAGAAAAGCAACTCCTTGTGCACAGTGATTGGGAACATCAAGTGGCGCAGACACCATGGAAAACAGTATGGGAGGTCCAGCCAAAAACTAAAAATAGAAATCCAATACTGTCCAGTCATTTTACTACTGTGTATTTATCAAACCCAACAAAAATACTAACAATATCATGTACATCCCTACATGTTTATTGCATCAATATTTACGGTAACCAATTAGGGAAGCAACCTATGATCCTCAATACATGGTTAAAAAGCATTCTTATAGGTATCATGGACCATTACTCAGCCCTAAAGAAGGTTAAGTCCTTGCCTTTGTTGACAGGTACCTCCTGGGAACTAAGCTACAGTAAAATTTATCATCCAGGTACCTCCTGGGAACCTCCTGGGAAGGTTCCTCCTGGGAACTAAGCTACAGTGAAATTTATCATCCAGAAATAGATGAATGCCAGAGGGTATCACTTATATGTGGAATCTGATTAACAAACCAACACAAACAGACTTCTAAACACCGATAATAAACCATGACTGGCAGGCTGGGGTATTACGGTGGGATTAGCAAACTAGGTGAAGGGGATTAAGAGGTATATACTTCCCGTTCTAAAATAAGTAAGTTCCAGTGATATAAAGTATTGCCTAGGAATACAGTCACCAATATTGTAACCATGTTTTATAAGGACAGAGGGTAACTAGGCTTATGCTATTGAATAGTGCATAAGGTCTAGAATTGTGGAGTCTATTGGACACCAGAAATGAATAGAACATTGTAGGTCAACTGTACTTCAATAACAAGTGTTCTAAAAATCGCATTGCCAGTATTCGCTGGGACAAGCCTCATTCTCTGGAGCAATTACCACCCTCTGACTTAACATGTGGTTGGTTTACTGCTCACCTCCCCGGGTTGGAACACAGGCTCCGTTAAGGCAGAGACCGGATTTACTTGAAGCTCAGTACATAGATGATGAACCAACGGACAGAGTTCCTCTGTGGCCAACTTCCAGGCATCACCTTCAGACGGGTCTGGCTGAGGGAGCACAGCTTAGGTGGGGGCCAGGATCCAGGCTCCGCACACCTGCACACACTCTAGGTCTCAGGGCGGTGGGTACCAACTTGGCTCTAAGGCCATGAGCCGCTTGGGTACCCAGTCCGCCCGACCCTCCGCTACCTCCTCCTGGGTGGGCAAGAAGCAGAAAGTGCAAAGGAGATTGGGCGGGAGAGCCTCGGGGCCTGGTAGGAAGGGGCCATGGCCCCATCCTCTAGTGTCTGACGTAGGAATTAGAAGGGTACCCCAGAGAGGACAAGGGGCACAATCAGGACCTGGAATGTGCCGGCCAGAGCTGAGCAACCCCTCCCAACCGAGCGCCGAGAGGTAGGCACCCGGGGCCTGCTCAGCACGCTCTCCAAGGTGGTAACGCGCAGGGCGGAGTGATTTCCATCGGCTCCGACCCCCACCGCAGCCACCGAGAGGGGAAGGCAGATTTTACTCCCAGACCTGGTTAGTCACCTCACACTCAGACTTAGGACACTGGGACCCCAGAGTCCGCACTCTGTGATCCGAGTATAAGCCACGCGTCTCGGGACCATCCCCACACTCTAGGTGCCTCTCTGTCCCTCTCCGAGCGCCCCTCGCCCTCCCGGCTGACTTGGGGACTAGGCCAGAGCAAAGGCAGGCGGCGGCGGGAGGTGCAGCAGCGAGGCCGGCGGCCGCGGGAGCAGCTTCCCCAGGGGCCAGGCGGACTATCCCCAGGTCTGCCCTGACGGCTCGCTGGCCTCCTGCCGGCCCCCAGCACAGCCGTGGCAGGAGTAAACCAGAGAACGCTGTTCTCTCGGGTGAAGGTCATCCTCACCGCCAGGGGCGGTCGTTCGTCAGAGCGGAGACCAGAGCTCTTCGGCTCTCCCCGTAGGGCACCTTCTGGAACAAGCCACTCGGGGCGAGGAGAGCAGGCCGCCCCAGAACTGTGCGCAACGAACATCGCTGAGTTCGATTCAGCCAAAAGGCACCAAAATGAGGTTCTGAGCAGCTACAGACTTGACTTGGGGAGAACGAATTTAGGTCCTGGGAGGTTACGTTGCCGCAAGTCACACAGGAGAAAATGGTGCAGTTGGACTCCCAAGAAGGGCTCATTTCAGACCCCCGGGGCCACCCCCTGTGCGGCCAGAGGTAAGCAGGGACTCGCCCTTATTAAGGCTGGTTGCCTTCTCCTTGGTCTAAGCACAAGCCCAGGAATGTCACACTGAGGTCCAGAGGCCCCGCGAGGCCTGGGGGCAGGGAGGGGCATGCCCGCGAGCAGCTCTTCCCACAGGCTGGGGAGGGGGCGCCAGACCCTGCTCAGCCCCCTTCCTCCTCTGCCAGACGGCCACGACCTGCTCAGGTCCACACGTCCTTGCCTTCTTCTCACTGGGCGCCCTCGAGGACACAGGCCACCTGCCCTTTGTCCTCTGTGGCCGTCTCCCCGCGCGGGTGCGGCCCCGGGGGGAGGGGGTGACATAGCCCCGCGGGCGGGGGCTTCCCACTCACGCCACCGTGGACACCGGGGCTCGGAACGCCTTCGGCCTGCGTCCGTCGTACCAGCGCGCAACAACGGGAGATGCGTCCAGACGTGGGCGCCGCTCCCGGGAGGGGCGGGGCATGGGGGGCGGGGGGGGGGGGGGGGGGGGG
>JAQQSY010007102.1:0-10655 GCA_028646535.1 Procyon lotor
TTACCCGATGTTTTGAATGCTTCTCCCTTCATCTTCTGGTCACTTTCTGTGGGTAAAGTTAATTTTTTTCTTAGCAATTTGAAGAGGTTTCTGATTATAAAATTTCAAACTTAGGGAAACTTAGAAAGCGTCAAGTGTAACTCATATTTGATAGTTGAAGAAATAGATGTACGGGGAAACTGACATGGTCAATGACTCATAACTAGTTAGCATCAGAGCTGGTGATACTATTAACAGCTCACATTTATTGAGCATTTATTATGTGTTAGGCATTGTTCTAATTCATTTAATCCTATAACCCAAATAGATTGGCAGAAAGAGGTGAAACAACTTAATTAGGACTGTACTAGCTACTATAACATAAAATCTTAAAATGTCAGTGGCTAACATAGTGTGGATAGTCCTGATTGGTAAGAGGGAAGGATTAATTATCTATGTGGCCCTTCGGGGACTCTGAATGAGAACGGCTCTACCATTTTCAAGGTGTAGCCTCCAAGTTTGTCCGGGGTATTAACATCCAGTCAGGACCTAGGGGAAGAGAGTATGGAGATGGGATACTTGCTTCAAACTCATCTTAGCAGAGAAGTGACATAATCACTTCCACTCCCATTCTATTGGCAAGTACTAGTAGCTCACCCTTACACAGATAAAAGTAGAGGTAGGAAAAGTCTCTTGATGATTACATTATAAAGACTGAAACATGGACCCCGAGATTCTCCATGCAATGCGGTTACCATTGTATCATGTTTGGTTGAGAAATATAAAGCAAATACCTCTGTTTAAATATTTCACCCTTGATATCAAAGACTAACGACGATTTTCCTGAAAATGATACGCCATAAGTAACTCCCTGCGACACTACTTTTTATGGCAGCTACTCTAGTATATACTAAAGAATTTATCTACCCTATTTGAATTGCTAAAGAGATTTGAAATAACTCATCTTTAAGCCTTTTAGTGACATTATTTCAGATGGGACAATGTTAGTATTAAGAAGTGTTGTGTTCACATTCTGGATGCATGGGACTAAAAGAATAAATAAACATAAATGAGTTTTTCTTCCAACTATGCTGCCACTGGCTGGGATTACATTTGCCTAATAATTCTGCTTCCACAAAAGTAAACTATACTTTACTCAAAAGCAAATATTACAAGCTGATTAAGGGATGAAGCCAGGGGCACATCCAGGAGAGAAGTTTTAGTGGGGATTCTCCACATAGAACCAAGAGAACAATGGCGAATAAGTCCCGTGTGAAGTGGTGGTTGGAAAGGAGTAAAGCTAGAGGAATAGCTGAGCATCCAATAAAGGGGTTAAGGAGCACAGATTGGCAACCAGAAAGAGGTCATGACCCAGAAATCAACGCAGTGGGCAGGATCTCAAAAGAAATAGACAAACAAGCATGGATTGAAAGCTGAGAATGAGTATAAATGCGTTCTTTGCTGTGCTCACTCTCCACGTAATTCCCTCTGCAAGTCCTTAGTTAGAGGAGCTCCACACAGATCCTGAGAAAAACAATCTGCTCACGGGTTCCAACATAATCGGAGCCTTTTAGTCTATATAATTAGTTCCACTGCTACATGATATATGGATACATAAAAGTGGATCCATAGAATTCATTCTGATCGTTCCATCTTACCCAAAAGACTTGGAATGAAAATAATAGCTCTTCCCTAAAAGGTGGATTTCTTGTACTGTTACATCTAAATCTTTGCAAAAACCTTAAAAATTACATATTATTAGCCCAGTTTTGTAGACAACAAAACCATGACTCAGAAAAGTAATGGAGCTTAGCAGCTAAGTCAGCATTTAGATCATACTTTTTTTTTCTTCAAGGTGATGCTATTTTGACTATTCCTACCACCTCTTATATATAGCCCATTAGAGGGGCAGTGAAATACATTATGGAAAGCATTGGCTTGCATGTCATGAGGTCCTCAAGACCACCTCCCCGTTTGATGATTCACTAGGAGGATTCATGGACTCAGCATAGAGTCATAATACTCACAGCTGTGATTTATTACAGTGAAAGTATACCAAACACAATCAATGAAGGAAAAAGGCACATGTAGCAAAGTCCAAGGAAAAGCAGGTGCAAGATTCCAAGAGTCCTTTCCCAGTGGAGTCACTCAGGACACCTCTAATTCCCTTAGTAACAAGTTGTGACAACACCTGTGAAATGCTGCCAACCAGGGCAGCTCTTTAGATACTTGGTACCCAGGGTTTTATTGGGGGCTGGTCAAATAGCATCCTTCGTTTGACATGTACCCAAATCCAGACTCTCAGAAGGAAAGCTGGTGTTCACTTTAAACCATATTGTTTGTAAGAAAAAAAAAATCGGGCACATTAAGCCACTATTATCAGTCCTGGAAACCCTCCCCAAATCAAAGTTTCCAGATGCCATCCAAAGGCCAACCTTACATGCAGGCCTTTCTTAAAAATATATACATATATATTTTATTTTATTTATTTATTCGAGAGAAAGAGAGTAGGGGTGTGGGAAGATGGAGAGGATCTCAAGCAGACTCTGCTCCATGCTGAGCACTGAGCCCGACATGGGGCTCTATCTCACAACCCTGAGATCATAACCTGAACCAAAATCAAGAATCGGATGCTTAACTGACTGAGCCACCCAGGTGCCCCCACGAAGGCCTTTAAAAGGCTACTAGTCAGGCATGGCTTGAAAATCACAAGGCTTGAGATCTAGTCCAAGCTTTGCCACTTACCTACTGTGACGCATAAGTGAAAACTTCCCTGGATCTTAGTTTCCTTTTCTCTAAAATGAGGGCTTTCTGATCCTTAAGATCCAGTTTATACTCTCCATTGTATGTGAATATATTAGATATCAGGTGGTGGTCCTTACACAGAGGTGTATCCCCATGCAGAACTCTGGGCCCCATACTAATTCTAATTCTAATTCATTCTAATTCTGCAGTGAGAGCTCAGATCGGTTTGAGGAATCTATAACAAGCTCCTCAAATGATTCTGTTGCCTGGGTGGCTGGACCATACTTGGCGAAACCCTGAATTAGAAGGCTCTGTAGTAATCCTAGGCTATTGCGCTGTCAGTCTATGCTAGTGTGTGAGTGAAGGGACTGGTAAAGAAGGGACAGCTAATAAAATATGTATATGGTTTCATGATAACTGATTGTGAAGGGTACATTGATGGTGGAGGCAGAATGATTTCGGATCTGTTATTCTTAAAATATATGTGGATACATTAGCAGAAGCAGAAAAATGAAAGGAGTTTCTGCTTTGGAGAGTCGGTGCAGATTAGGTATTAGACATGCTGCATTAAAGGCTGAACCTCCAAGGCAAATGTCCACAAGTCATTGGAGATAGACCTTGGGTGAAGTTGAGAGCTGGATAAATAGAACCATGAGCTCGGTGGTAGAAAATGAGCTCCGGAATCTCCTTGTGGGAGAATTGCAGAAGGCTGAACCTTGAGGACAGGTGTCGTTAGGGAGGGGCAGGAGGAAATACTTAGGGTGCAAGGAGAGTAAGCATAGTGCACTAACGGAAGAGGCTGAAATGAGCAATGGGGATGTCAGAAAGGGGGACACAGTAGCTACTGTGGAGTCTGACTTTCTTCGGTGTACCCCACCACTGCTTAATCTGCCAAAATATCTGGCAAACAAGATATGGCTGAGATTCAGAAATTCAATAAATCTAAATTGAAGAGGACAAGAGAAATCCACTGGCTTTCACAGAAGCAATTGAACTGGAGAAGCAAGTCCAGCTTAATGACATCTACCCTGCCAATATGCACCGTACGATCCATAGCAATTGCCTCCCTGCTTTTTGTGGAAGTCCACCTTTGTAAGATTCAAAGAGACTGTATGATGTTTAAATGACAGTGCTGGCCTTTTCGAATCGAGAGAATGGTGCACACCTGACACTGATTGATGGTGTTGCTTCTCCATCTGGCTGGCTGGCTACTTTGGGGGCCCGGTGGAAAGAAAACAGTGACTGCCCATCGGTGAAAGGAGAATGGAAGGGGTAATACAGTGAATGTGGCAACAGAAAAAAAAAAAAAGGCAAAACTGGGCTAGTCTCCTAAAAGCTGTTAGGTGCAATTTCCAAAGTGTTAATTATTTAGTCCAGTGATTTAATTATTGGTTTATTCAAAAATATTTATTGAATGCCTAGTTTTTCTTCCAGGAATTGTTTTAGCACTGAGAATAAAATGCTGATCAAATCAAACGAAATCCTTGTTGGAAATTATGTTTCAGTGGGAGGAGGCTTTCACTAAACAAACAAACAAAGCATGAGTAGGATAGCAGTTTGGGATACATATGCTGTGACGCAGCAAAAGCAAGGTGATCTGCGGGTGGGGTGAGGCTGACTTTACACAGTGTGGTCAGGAAAGGCCTCTCGCCGAGGAGATGACAGTTGAGAACTGACTGAAAAGGCAGAGGCAGTATGCAAACCTGTGGGAAAAAGCCTTGCAGACAGGAAGAATTGCTGGTGCAAGAGCCTACGGCAAGAACAAGTTGAATGCATTCGGGGACAGAAGGACGGCAAGCAGTATTTTAAAATTTGCAAGTAAACGTATTTGAGATATTCAAATAATTGAAGAAGTACTCTTGCCAGCTGGTCCCGTTTCAGCCACCAAAGGAAAGATAAATCAGACCAAGAAGTACCTAAATACACATTCAAAATAAAACGTGTTGCTCTTTACTTTCTTGATTACAAGAATAAAACCTGTCCACTCTCCAAAATACTGCGGGTAAATTCTCCTTAGCTTAGTCTGAGTTCAGTATTGTGCAATCTGAGGGTGCTAATGGGGAATGGGGGAGCACTGAGATGGAACTGCTGGCTGATATTGTGGAACAGCTGGTGTGTCGGGGTCCCCAAGTTCACCCCCAGGTTCAAGAATTCATTAGGGGGACTCACTCATAGGACACAACATATGGTCATACGAATGGCTAAGATCCATTACTAAAAGAAAAAACAAAACAAAAGCAAACGGACAAACAAAAACATATAAAGCAAAACCAGCAATGTTAAATGTCTATCAGAAAAGCTTGCTAGAGACTCAGTGCCCAAGATTTTTGTTGAGGGCCGGTGACATAGGGACCCTCAGCCTATTATAAACCCAAATTCTAGAATCCCAGAAGGAAGGGAAGTGTTCAGTATAATTCATAGTGTTTATACAATTTAGGCAGTGAGCCATCCTTACTATATCCAGGAATGGTGGAAACCCTCCAAAAGTCCAAGTTCCCGGATGCCAGCCAAGGGCCAACCCTGTAAGTAGGCATTTCGAAGACAGCCATCTCAGGACTGCTGTGTTAACTCATGTTTTGCACCACTGGGCTCTCATCTCTTCTGGATTTTGCTAAATGTCCTTTATCTAGATACGCTCTGACTGGTAAGGGAGTATATATTATACCCATGGAAGGAGAGCCTCAAGATTTGAACTGTTTCCTCAGTTCGGTTTGGCTCCCTGGAGGGCCAAGCTCCCAACAGACAGAATCAACCATGGCTCACTTCCTCTTTTGAAAAATCTCTCTTAGCAATTCTTTTCCATCCCCTAACATAGCATAAGACACATAAAATACATCTTCTTTCATTTAAATCTGCTTCAGATTTGAGGGCATTTTCAGATTTTCGTCAGTTCTCTGGTACTCTGCCGGGGTTAAGAGTTGGGCAGTCTATTTTTGCCTTCACTCTGGACTTATCCTTTTAGATGTAACACCAGAAGTGAAACCTTGGCATGACTGAGATCATGGATTCCTTGGAAGTTTAAAATTGGAGGGAACTTCGCCACAGCAGTGGGACATTATCTCTCCAGGCTCAAGGCTTTCTGTGTCTTCCATAATGATGGCTGTTGGTGCCTAATGCTCAGAGTCTGCCGTTGAAAGGGGCATAATAGCTTTACACTCATCTTCGCTTTCATACAGCCCCTAGTAATGCAAGTTCAGGAACGATGTGTATGAAAGGCTCCACAGAAAACCAGTGTAACCTTGTTCTACTCTACTTTCCCTATAGATGTAACTTACTTATGGAAGAGATTGCTAAAATGTGTTCCACCAATGTAAAACTAGTAGAAAGGAAAATCAGCAGAAACCACCGTATTCGTTTCTTAGGGCTGTCATCCAAATGACCACAAACTTGGTGGATTAAAACAACAGAGATTATTTATTTGCTCACAGTTCTGGAGGCTAGAAGTCTAAAATCAATGTGTCAGCAACGCCATGCAGTGTCTGAAGGCTCTGGGTAGAATCCTTCCTTGCTCTGCCTAGTGAAGGCTTTTGGCAATCCTTGGTGTTCCTTGGCTTGTAGCTGCATCCCTCCAAACTGCCTCCATGTTCACCTGGGCATCTTCTCTGTATGTCTCTGTGTATCCCCTCCCCTTCTTATGAGGACACTGGTTATTGGATGTAGGGCCCACCCTATTCCAGTATGACCTCATCTTAACTCATTATCTCTGTGAAGACCCTATTTCCAAACAAGGTCACATCTTGAGTTTCCAAGTGGATATGAACTTAGGGGACCTCATTCAACCCACTACACAAGCACACATCCACATGCCCCTGCAACAGCATGGAAAGGTCTCAAATCACTGTCATTCTGACAGCTCAAATAATGGAAGTTACAGGGGGATTTGCGGAAAAGACACAGTCCTGAAGAGAAGGAGTGAACCACTGTCATGTTGAAAGGACTGTTTTAAAAAAGCTGGAATACTCTTATTGAAGGTATTTATACGAGTGATATTAAGACCGAAAAAGGCAATCTTTCTTAGATTTCTTACTAAAACGTCTTAAAATACTGCACCGAATTAGGTAGTAATAAATTGATATGTCTATAAATTGAAAATACGCTATCTCCCTGAATCTTTACAGAGGTCACCAAAAAGCTAGCAGGCATGGCCGTTGTATGTCCTTGGGTAAATGGTAACAAAATTCAGTCCTTCACAACATGAACTGACTCTTCATGGTATAGAGGCAGTTTGCCACAGTGGAAATTGCAGGGGCTTTGAAACAGGGTTGGGCTTCGGTTGAAGTCACAACTCATACCACACTGGACTAGTTGCTTCCAAGTCTTAGGTTCCTCAGCTGTAAACTGGAGATACAAACTCTTATCTCAATGAGTTACATGAGGATGAATGAGATAATGCTTATAAAGGACAGGCACGCAGAATAAATTCAAGTAATATTGATTGAACCAAGTCAGGACCTGATTCAATCTCAGGAAAGCTCTGATTTAATTCGAGACATCACTGAAGTCTCCTGGTCAGATTACAGTGACCCAACCCTGAAATTCCTATAGCACATTTTAAGGAGGTCATTCTCAATTGCCATTATGCCCTACCCATTTATCCCTGAGGTCCTCAAGACTAGGCACTAAACTTAATATATAACATGCATTATTGTTACATGTATTATTATTTGTTTTGTTTTGTAATGAGTATATAACTTTAATTTTAAAATAAAAATTGTATATATTTAATGTGTAAAAACAACAACAAACTAGGCACTAGTACCTAAGTCAAAGTAATC
Source organism: Procyon lotor (assembly GCA_028646535.1). NCBI lineage: Eukaryota > Metazoa > Chordata > Mammalia > Carnivora > Procyonidae > Procyon > Procyon lotor. The sequence continues at coordinate 7,500 of JAQQSY010007102.1, forward strand.
TGGCCATTATAGAAGCTTTCATGAATAAATCGCATGTAGCAATTATTCGACATCCCTGGATTTCTTCTAACACCAATCCATTTGAGAGGAGCCCATCTGGGTTTGCTAAAGGTATTATTTTGTTTCCTCATTATTCTTATATTGATATAACTAAAACTATAGATAGAGATATCAGAGCACTGGAATATTCTCCCTCCTCGAGGGAGACTCAGTTAACCAGTTTATTCCTTGACCAATTTACATTGGGGATAAAATCTACGCCTCCTCTAAGGCCTTGGCCTGCTTCAAATAAAAAAAATAAAAATAGGGACTATCCATTTTTTAATATAGATTTCTCAGTGGTATTATGCACAACCAAAAATTCTTCCTTCTGCTTGCCAGTTAGCTATTCAATTGACCAGAGGTGTCATTGATAACAAACTGGAATTTAGGGGGCACACAGTCTGATTCAAGGCAGTATAAGGACAAAAGGAAGAACGTGGGGCAGAATCCCATGAGAATACAAGTTCTGTTTGCCTTTGGCTTTTGCAACACATTCACCATGTTCCAATAAGTTTAGGAACAATTCAACTTCTAACAGCATCAGGATTATTGTAGGATTGTCCATCTCACCAATATCCATGCTTGCTCGTAAGATCTAGCCCAGGACGCTATTGGTGTTTTCTTTTCTGTTTTGTTGTTTGTTTTTGTTTTGGGGGTGTTTTCTTTTGTTTTAGCGTCTGTTCACCCAACCACATAGACTGCAGGGGCTTTCCTGAGGCCATGGAGGACTTTGCTTATAGTATTTTTTTGCTTTGTTTTGTTTTGTTTTGGCCTTCTGGGGGTTTTAATTAATTCCTAAAAATGTTTTGATCTTATACCAAAGGATAAAATATCAACGAATCATAAAAATTCAAGGTTGGAATGGTCTTTATGGTTTATCTAGACCAGCCGTCCTTTTCTTGCCTCCTCCACACCATTTCTTCAGAATTGTCCTTGAGTTTGCATGAAAATACCTGCTATCAGGGCACTCTACATACCGTGTGATCTTGTTTCATTTTTAAGGAGTCTGACTGTTCTGATGAGAGTTTATACAAACTGCCTGAGAGTTCTCTTCTGCATTAACTTGAAATTGGTCTTGTTATGACTCTTGTCAACGTTCTTCTGTTCTTTCATCTCTTTATAAACTCACGTATTTTAACATATTCAAAGGCTTCAATTCATCGCAGTTATTATTCTTATTGTTGCTCAAATTACCCCAAATTTGGCCAATGTGATCTGTCCTCAAGTTGGCTACTGGGTCGTTTTGACATAGCTCTATCAGGCTTTGATAACTCCCTTGTTTTTTGATATGGCAAAATGTTCCAGGCTCATCTTGTACATTTCTTTACCAAGGCCAAGAATTAGCCATTGCTCTAAGAAGGCTTAATTCATTCTCAATTACTCTCAAAATCATGTTCGGAAGAAATGTTCTTTTCTGAATGATATGAGGGTTTTTTTCCTGGTTATTACAGTAATCATCCTTTTGGTAGAAAATACTAAAAGAGATATAAAAATATAGGTAGAACCGCCAATATTGCCATCATCCTAAAATACTCAATGTTAACATTTTATCTCCTGAACCATCTCTCCATTTAAAGTCCTACATGCCTCTTTTCCTAGGAAAAGAGGTGATGGGGGTAGGTGGAGCGGGAAATAGACCACATTTTAAACATTCAAGTAAAATCAAGTTGAATAAATGTTTTAATTGATGGATTGTTTTTTCTAAACCCTAATATTGGCCATCAAACATCCAGAGAAAACAGATACATGTGAGAAACTTTAAATTTGGGTAATTTGGATTTTGCAAAAGCTGTTTTGCTATCACCATTGACAGAGGCCCAAGATTGTCTACAAAGCTGCAGGAATCCACCAGATGGCAAACAGAACTCTATATATTCAATGGAAATGAAAACTGACAAAAATCCAGTCATTATAGAGCTAGAGAGAGTATTTTAAGTTGTCAGCCTCTCATTTGTAGCACATATAACTCAGCTCTTACAATACTTAGAGCTGGGGTTTTAAATTGATGGAGAGCCATAGAAAGCCCAGATTACTGTTAATGACTCTGTAAGTCCAGCTCTAGTTATAGCTTTGCCATTGTTTCCAGTGAAAAGGTTTTTTTTTTTTTTTTAAGATCTTTAGTAACCTGGAAGAAGAAAAATATGAGTGGTAATTTCTTTATGATTTACAGCAACTTTAAACATTAAGTAGAAAGCAGCGTCATTGACAAAATAATAGAACTATGTAACTACAGGTTACTTGGTTACTTTCCATAAGTGATGCCAGTGTGAAAACAACCTGGACACTGTCCCCCCCCACCAATGTATCATTAATTCTATTTCACCTTCAGCTTCTGTGGTAGAAGGATCAAAGTGGCATTTTCTATCACGCTTCATCACACTCCCTTTTGCCCATAGATGCTTTAATGTCCAAGGGGCTCTCTGAGCCTAAAGCCATGGACCCTATTTTTTGTACTTTGTTGACATTCCAAAATATTAATCTTACGAATTTATCAAGCGCTTAGCATTCCTTTAAACCTAAAAGAGCTAACATTCCTTGGTGGTTCTCAGAAACCCAACTGCTTGTGTTCCAACAAGCCTGCCTGGTGGTTCTGATGTGTGTTCAAGTTTCAGAAAAGTGCTTGAAACAGTTACATACTACTTAACCGATAAGTCAAATACATATTAAATGAACAAAACAAGTCTCCTCAACCATTTAAACACAGATTGCAAACTTAAATCAAATGCTTTTAAACATTTAACTTAATCACAAGTATAGCATTTTGGATTTCCTTGGATGTTCTAAACATTTTAAAAAGGAAAAGATACACATAAAATAGCCCATTGATTACAGAGCTGATTGATATTTTAACAGAACTGGGCACCACGCTATTAATATCATAGATGTTGTTCTACATTCTTTTTTTTTTTTTTAAAGATTTTATTTATTTATTTGACAGAGAGAGAGATCACAAGCAGGCAGAGAGAGGGGGAAACCCGCTGAGCGGAGAGCCCGATGTGGGACTTGATCTCAGGACCCTGAGATCATGACCTGAGCCGAAGGCAAAGGCTTTAACCCACTGAGCCACCCAGGCACCCCATGTTGTTCTACATTCTTATCCCTACTTTTTTTTTT
>JAQQSY010007103.1:0-10655 GCA_028646535.1 Procyon lotor
CGCCTTGGGTCATGATCTCAGGGTCCTGGGATCAAGCCCCACATCAGCCTCTCTGCTCAGCGGGGAGCCTGCTTCCCCCTCTCTCTGCCTGCCTGTCTGCCTACTTGTGATCTCTCTCTCTCTCTGTGTCAAATAAATAAAAATAAAATCTTTAAAAAAAAAAAAAAAAAGAATTGAAGGATAGATAAAGAGTTTCCCCACACAAAAGTTAAAGAACTTAATCATTGCCAAACTAGCCTTACAAGAAATTTTGAAGGCATGACCTAAGTGGAAAGAAGTCATAACTAGAAAAATTATAAAAGGAAAAAATTTCATAAGCAAAGATAAACATATTTTAAAGGTAGTACATTCATCACTTAAAAGCCAGTATGAAGGTTAAAACACAAAAGTACTAAGTAAATTACATCAAAAATTAGTCATGGGGGATACACAAAATACAAACATGTAAAATATGGCATACATAAAATATGGATGGGAGAGTGGTGCTTTTAAGATATTGTGCAAACTTAAAAGACCATCAATTTAATATAGACTGCTACATACATGGGATGCTATATATGAACCCAATGGTAACCACCAATCAAAAACCTAAAATATATATATACAAAAAAATAAAGAGAAAGGAATCCAAGTATAATACTAAAGAAAGCTATCAAATCACAAGGGAAGAGAGCAAGAGAAGAGGAAAGGAACAGAGAAGAACTACAAAACAACCAGAAAAAAATTAACAAAGTTGCAGTGTATACTTATCGATAATTACTTTAAATGTAAATGGGCTATACATATGAATAATTTTTTTAATCACATTAAAAACCATGAGAGACTATGGACTCTGAGCAACAAACTGAGGGTTTAGGAGGGGTGGGTGGGGGGTTGGGCAAGCCTGGTGGTGGGTATTGACGAGGGCACGTATTGCATGGAGCACTGGATGTGGTGCATGAACAATAAATCTTGTAACATTGAAAAAATAAACATGTTTGGGGAAAAAATAAAAACAATAAAAACATATTTTTTAAATGCAACTGGACTAAATGTTCCAATCAAAAGACATAGGGTAACTGAAAGAATAAAAGCACAAGACCCCTACATATGCTGCCTACAAGAGACTCACTCCAGACCTAAAACAGATACAGACTGAAAGTGAAGGGAGAGTAAAAGATATCCCATCCAAAAGGGCAGAAGTGGGGAGAAGCCAGGGTAGCAATACTTACATCAACCAAAATAGATTTTTTTTAAAGATTTTATTTATTTGACAGAGAGGGAACACAAGCAGGAGGAGTGGGAGAGGAAGAAACAGGTTCCCCACTGAGCCAGTAGCCCAATGCAGGACTTAATCCCAGGACCCTGAGATCATGACGTAATCCAAAGGCAGACGCTTAACAACTGAGCCACTCAGATGTCCCAGACAAAATAGCTTTTAAAGACTGTAGCAAGAGACAAATAAGGGCATTACATAATAATAAAGGGAATAATTGAACAAGAATATACAGCAATTGAAAATATCCCAACACAGGAACACCTAAATGCATAAAGTAAATATTAACAGACATAAAGGGAGAAATTGACAGTAATACAGTAATAGCAAGGGACTTTACACCCCACTTACATCAATGGATATATCATTCAGACAGAAAATCAGTAAGGAAACAGGAGAAGACACATTAGACCAAATAAGACCTAACAGATATGTACAGAACATTCCATCTAAAACAGCAGCATATTCTTTTCAAGTGTACATGGAACATTCTCCAGGATGGATCACATATTAGGCCACAAAATAAATCTCAATAAATTTAAAGAAGATTGAAATCATATCAGGGTGCCTAGGTGGCTCAGTGGGTTAAGCCTCTGCCTTTGGCTCAGGTCATGATCTCAGGGTCCTGGGATTGAGCCCCACATTGGGCTCTCTGCTCGGCAGGGAGCCCGCTTCCCCCTCTCCTTTTCATGCCTCTCTGCCTACTTGTGATCTCTTTCTGTCATATAAATAAATAAAATTTAAAAAAAGAGAAATCATATCAAGTATCTTTTCTGACCACAAAGATATGAAACTAAAAAACAATTACAAGAAAAGAACTGGAATAATAAAAGAAAGAAAGAAAGAAAGAAAGAAAGAAAGAAAGAAAGAAAGAAAGAAAGAAAGAAAGAAAGAAAGAAAGAAAGAAAGAAAAGAACTGGAAAAACACAAACACGTGGAAGCTAGATAACATGCTACTAAACAACCAATGGGTCAATGAAGAAATCAAAGAGGAAATTTTTTCAAAATACCTGGAAACAAATGAAAATGAAAACACAATGGTCCAAAATCCTTGGAACACAGCAAAAGCTGTTCTAAGAGGGAAGGTTATGGCCTGCCAAAAGAAACAAGAAAAATCTCAAATAAACAATCCTTACACTTAAAGGAACTAGAAAAGAACAAACAAAACTGAAGTTAGTAAGAAGAAGGAAATAATAAAGATTAGAGTGGAAATAAATGAAATAGATTTAATGAAATAGATTTAATGAAATAGATTTAAATGAAATAGATTTAAAAACTTCTAAAAAAAAATTAGAAAAGATCAATGAAACCAAGAACTGGTTCTTTGAAAAGATAATCAAAATTGATAAACCTTTAGCCAAACTCATCAAGACTAAAAGAGGGAGAACTCCAATAAAATCAGAAATGGAGAAATAGGCGCCCCGGACCGTCTCCCGTGGAAGCCTGAGCTGGCCGTGTAGCTTTCTCCCTTTCTCTCCCATAACCATGTCCACCAACGAGAATGCTAATTCACCAGCTGCCCGCCTTAACAGATACAAGAACAAGGGGAAAGACAGTACAGAAATGAGGCGGTGTTGAATAGAAGTTAATGTGGAGCTGAGGAAAGCTAAGAAGGATGACCAGATCCTGAAAAGGAGAAAGTAAGCTCGTTTTCCGATTATGCTACCTCTCCACTGCAGGAAAACCGCAATAGCCAGGGCACTGTAAATTGGTCTGTTGATGACATTGTCAAAGGCATAAATAGCAACAATTTAGAAAGCCAGCTCCAGGCTACTCAAGCTGCTAGGAAACTGCTTTCTAGCAAAAAGCAGCCCCCCATAGACAACATAATCTAGGCTGGTTTGATTCCAAAATTTGTGTCCTTCCTGGGCAGAACTGACTGTAGTCCCATTCAGTTTGATTCTGCTTGGGCTCTAACTAACATTGCTTCTGGAACATCAGAACAGACAAAGGCTGTGGTCGGTGGAGGTGCTATCCCAGCATTCATTTCTCTGTTGGCATCTTCCCACACCCACATCAGCGAACAAGCTATATGGGCTCTAGGAAACATTGCAGGTGACGGTTCAGTTTTTCGAGACTTGGTTATCAAGTATGGTGCAGTTGACCCGCTATTGGCTCTCCTTGCAGTTCCTGATATGTCGACTTTAGCATGTGGTTACTTACATAACCTTACTTGGACACTTTCAAACCTTTGTCGCAACAAGGATCCTTCACCCCCATTAGATGCTGTTGAGCAGATTCTTCCTACCTTAGTTCATCTCCTGCATCATGATGATCCAGAAGTCTTGGCAGATACCTGCTGGGCCATTTCCTACCTTACTGATGGTCCAAATGAACGGATTGAAATGGTTGTGAAAACAGGAGTTGTGCCCCAGCTTGTGAAGCTTCTAGGAGCTACTGAATTGCCCATTGTGATTCCTGCGCTAAGAGCCATAGGAAATATTGTCACTGGGACAGATGAACAGACTTGGGTTGTTAGATGCAGGAGCACTTGCTGTCTTTCCCAGCCTGCTAATGAACCCCGAAACTAATATTCAGAAGGAAGTCACGTGGACAATGTCAAACATCACAGCTGGCCTCCAGGACCAGATACAGCAAGTTGTGAATCATGGATTAGTCCTATTCCTTGTTGGTGTTCTCTCTAAGGCAGACTTTAAGACACAAAAGGAAGCTGTCTGGGCTGTGACCAACTATACAAGTGGTGGGACAGTTGAACGGATTGTATACCTAGTTCAATTGTGGCATAACAGAACCGTTGATGAACCTCTTAACTGCAAAGGATACCAAAATTATTCTGGTTATTCTGGATGCCATTTCAAACATCTTTCAGGCTGCTGAGAAACTAGGTGAAACTGAGAAACTTAGTATAATGATTGAAGAATGTGGAGGTTTGGACAAAATTGAGGCTCTACAAAACCATGAAAATGAGTCTGTGTACAATCATTAAACTTAATGGAGAAGTATTTCTCTGTAGAGGAAGAGGAAGATCAGAATGTTGTGCCAGAAACTACCTCTGAAGGCTACACGTTCCAAGTTCAGGATGGCACTCCTGGGACCTTTAACTTTTAGATTGTACAGCTGAGGTGGGAAGCTTTTTGTTGTATACTCTGTTTGGTAGAAGTTTGTCTTACCGTTTCTCTACTAAGAACTCTTTTTAAATGTGTTTTGTTATTGTAGCACTTTTTACAACAAAACTCTACTTGACCAGTTCCAACCTGTACAAACTGTATGAAGCTCCTCCTCTCAGTGGGTTTCTGATTTCTATGTGGAATCTCCTATCTTGCAGTATCCTGTAAATAAAGATTAAATTCCACCCTTTTCTTAAAAAAAAAAAAGGAGAAATAACAGCTGACATCACAAAAATATAAATAATTATACTATTATAAAATTATATACAAAAATTGGACATCCTAGAAGAATGGATAAATTACTAGAAACATCATCTTCCAAATGCAATCAGGAAGAAATAGAAAATCTGGACAGATTACTAGTAACAAAACTAAATTGGTAATAAAAAACTGCCAAACAACAAAAGTGAAAGACCAGATGCCTTCACAGGTGAATTCTGCCAAACATTTAAAGAACAGTTAATACCTCTCCTTCTCAAACCATTCCAAATTACAGAAGAGAAAGGAGAGTGTCCAAATTCACTCTACGAGGGTGGTTTTACCATGATACCCAAACCAGACAAAAACACTGCAAAAAAGAAAAGCACAGGCCATTATTCCCTGATGAACATAGATGCAAAAGTCCTCAACAAAATATGAGCAAACCAAATTCAACAATACATTAAAAGGATCATTCACCATGATCAGGTAGGATTTGTCTGAGGATGCAAGGTTGTTCAATTTTCACAAAATCAATGTGACACATCACACTAACAAGAGGAAAGATAAAAACCACATGATTATCTCAATAGATTCAGGAAAAACACTTGACAAAATACAAAATCCATTTGTGATAAAAGCTGTTAACAAAGTGGATTTAGAGGGAACATACCTCAGCATAATAAAGACCATATTTGGCAAACCCACAGCTAATAACATATTCAGTAGTGAAAAACTGAAAACATTTCACCAAAGATCAGGAACAAGACAAGGATGTCCACTCCCATCACTTTTATTTAACAAGGTACTGGAAGTTCTAGCTGCAGCAATCAGAGAAGAAAAAGAAATGAAAGGCACCCAAGTTGGTAAGGAAGAAGTAAAACTGTCATTATTTGCAGATGACATGATACTATATATAGAAAATCCTAAAAACTCCACCAAAAAAGCTATCATAACTGATAAATGAACTCAATAAAGTTGCAATTTGCAGATTTAATATACATAAATCTGTTGTATTTCTATACGCCAATAACAATGTATCGGAAAGAGAAATTAAGAAAATAATCTCACTTACAATTGCACTGAAAAGATTAACATACCAAGGAATAAGTTTAACCAAGGAAGTGAAAGACCTGTACTCTGAAAACTGTAAGACATTGATCAAAGAAATTGAAGACAATACAAATAAATGGAAAGATATAACATGCTGATGGGCTGGGAGAACAAATATTGTTAAAATGTCCATACTAGGGGCACCTGGGTGGCTCAGTAGATTAAGTGTCTGCCTTCAGCTCAGGTCATGATCCTGGAATCCCAGGATGAGCCCCACATCGGGCTCCTTGCTCAGCAGGGAGTCTGCCTTCCCCCTGTTCATACTTCTCTCTCTCTCACCCACTCTCTCTGAAATAAATAAATAGAATCTTTTAAAAAAATGTCCATACTATCCAAAGTAATCTACAGATTCAGTGCAATTGCTATCAAAACACCAGTAGCATTTTTCACAGAATTTTGTTCCAGACAAATAATCCTAAAATTCATATGGAACCACAAAATACTGAATAGCCAAAGCAATCTTGAGAAAGAAGAAGAAATCTGGGGGTGTATCACAATCCCAGATTTCATGATAAGGCTACTGTAATCAATACAGTATGTAATTTCCACATCAATCAATGGAACAGGAGAGAGGGCCCATAAATAAGCCCATGTCTATATGGTCAATTAATCTAAAACAAAGGCAAGAATATGCAATGGGGAAAAGAGTTTTTCAATAATAAAATGGCATCAAGAAAACTGGACAGCTACATACGAAAGAATGAAACTTGACCACTTTCCTACACCATGCACAAAAGTACACTCAAAATGGATTTAAGATCTATATAGATCTGTGTGACACCTCAAATATAAAACTCCTAAAATAACATGTAGGCGATAATCTCTTAGACATCAGGCTTAACAACGTATTTATGAATATGTTTCTGTGGGCAAGGGAAACAAAAGACAAAATGAACTACTGGGATGATGCCAAAATAAAGGCTTTTGCTTAGGAAAACATAAAACTTATGCCACTCAACACCAATAAAACAAATATTCCAGTTAGAAAGTGGACAGAGGACCTGAATATTTTTCCAAAGAAAACATGCAGATGGCCAACAGACCCATGAAAAGATGCTCAACATCACTCATCAGCAAGGAAATGCAAATCAAAACTAAGGTGATAAGGTATCACCTCACACCAGTCAGAATGGCTAGCATCAAACAACAAGAAATAACAAGTATTGTCAAGGATGTGGAGAAAAGAGAATCTTTATATGCTGTTGGTGAGAATGTATTTTGGTGCAACCACTATGGAAAACAGTATGGAGGTTCCTCAAAAAATTAAAAATAGAGGGGCGCCTGGGTGGCTCAGTGGGTTAAAGCCTCTGCCTTCGGCTCAGGTCATGATCTCAGGGTCCTGGGATCGAGCCCTGCATTGGGCTCTCTGCTCAGCGGGGAGCCTGCTTCCCCCTCTCTCTCTGCCTGCCTCTCTGACTACTTGTGATCTCTTTCCTCTCTGTCAAATAAATAAATAAAATCTTAAAAAATAAAAGAAAAAAGATTAAAAATGGAAATACCATATGATCTGGCAATTCCACTACTGTGTACCTACCCAAAGAAAACAAAAACAGTAATCCAAAAAGATATATGCATCCCTATGTTTCCTGCAGCATTATTTACAATAAGCCAAGACATGAAAGCAACCCAAGTGTCCATGGTTAGATGAGCAGATAAAGATGCAGTACACACACACACACACACACACACACACACACACACACACACACACAGAGCCATAACATAGAATGAGATCTTGCCATCAGCAACATGAATGGACTTAGATGGTATTGTGCTAAATGAAATTAATCAGAGAAAGACAAATACCATATGATTTCACTTATATGTGGAATCTAGAGAATAAAGCAAACAACAACAACAAAAACCCCCAAAGACACCCAAATACAGAGAACAAACTGGTGGTTGCCAGAGGAGAGGTGGGCAGGAAGATCTGTAAATTGGTGAAGGGAATTAAAAGATTCAGACTGCCAGTTATAAAATAAATAAGCCATAAAGATGAAAAGTAAAGCATAGGGAATATGGAACATAACATTATATGGTGACTACACTTGTCATGCTGAGCACTGAGTAATGTAGAGAGGTATTGAATCATTCTGTTGTACACTTGAAATTGATATAATTTTGTATGCCAACTAAACTTCAAAAAAAATGATCACTCTGGGATATCCTGGACCCATAATGAGAAAACACCTCATGAAGAGTTGGGTTCAGGCCATGGCCCATCCTGTGATACAAGATTCTGCCAAGAAGGTATGTGATCACGAAGGTAGGTCCACAATGCTACTTCTCTCAGGTAATGATGACCTACGCATTGCATAAAATCTTGTCTTGAAATGTGTGAAATTTCCCACTTTAACATCTCTTACATGAGTATTCTTGTTTCTCAAAATGTGGTTCGCAGATCACCTATATCAGAACTACTCAAGGCAAGTCCCAGAGTGTAAATAATACTTGATTATTCAGTGCACAGAACATCACTATACATAATTATCCAGGAGTCTTGTAAAAATTCAGATTCCTGGGCCTCACCCCATATCCACTTAACCAGTCTGTAGGTGTGGGGACCAAGGGTTTGCATGTATAAAATCTCTCTTTGCCCTCAAGGTTGTTTATCATTTCCACCAAAGTTGGAGAATCACTGTGCTTTGGAACGTCTGGATAGGGTTAAGAAACAAAATCTTAGGCAGGGCTTTTGTGTGTGTGCTGAATCTACTAGATGCCGAAATTTTTACCAGTGGATTGATTGAAGTTGGGAAGTAAAATTCAGGAGACTGGAAAATGCACATCAACTAGCCCAAGGAAATGTGACATCTCCACGAATGAAGGCTAATGGAGACAATCGGTCTTTTAAATGAGGTCCTTCCTCCCTCCTGAGAGAGGGCACGGGTACAAGCAGATGTTATTTCTAAAGGCTCAAACAACATTAAACATACTTTGGTGTGGGAATGTAGAGCTTGATAAAGGGGATCTGGTAGGAGTCTCTTATATATGAGAAATGAAAGCCAGATGGGGAAATTCCTATGGTAGAGTGGGATAATGGTGAAATCATCCTCAGTGCAGCAATGATTAAATTAGAAACAGCAGCATAAATCCAATCTGTAACTGAAATAATTGTCAGTATCTGGCATCAGTCTAGTGACTGCAAATAGTCCTATGGAACAGCATCAACACGCATTTTTACCCTTATCTGGATCTGTATCCTGGGCTCCCAGATGTGACTGGGTATTGGAATCAACTCTATAGCTTGTTAAAAATATGGTTTATCTCCCAAAATCAAATATATATATATATCAAATATATATATTTATATATGTATATATATGTGTTTGTATATATGTGTGTGTATATATGTGTGTTTGTGTATATATATATATATATATTTGTATATATGCATATATATATGTTTGTATATATGTACACACACATATCTATGTGTAGTTTATCTTGGGTCCCATCCCAGGAGGCTAGGATATAGCACTTCTATGAGAAGGTCTTCATAAGCATCTCAGTTCCAGGTTGGGGAGCCCCTGCTTTATACTCCTTTTCTAAATGGAACTGGGGCTTCCTAGAGGTTCATCATTCAGAATCTTGGTCCTGGCAATTAAGACAGGGCCCGGGACATCGTGTTAGGGTACCGATGCTTGCAGAGTCTGCTACGGTGGTAATTAAGGAAAGTAAAGCACTAGACAAGAAGAAGTCTTCCATCTGTGAACAAGGCTGGGAACCCCAAGCTGAGTTGTTAGTGTGATCTCCTGTCACCCCGCCACAGGGCCCACAAATGTGTTCCCCAAGAACTGTTTAAAGAATATAAAAATAATTCTCTACTTGTCAGCAATTCCTCCCTGAAAAGGATTCCTGGTACTGGAACATTTTGCTCTCCAAGTGAGAAGCTATTGGTCCTTGGATGAATAAGGCCTGTTTTTTGACATAGTGCTAGAGGATAAGGGAACCAATAGACTCCAAGAACCCCCTCATGATAAGGCTACTGTAATCAATACAGTATGTAATTTCCACATCAATCAATGGAACAGGAGAGAGGGCCCATAAATAAGCCCATGTCTTAGGGCCCCCTATGGAAACTTTAAGATGGAGCTCTGATACTTTTTCAAAGGCACTCAACAGAGTTTGAGAAGAAGCAGGTGCCTGCTTCTGAGAACAGGCTGCAGAGAGGCAGAGAGATCACAGTGATTAAGCTCTCGTCAAGGGCAGGGCAACTATGGTGACTGTCCTGCTCTGATGGCACTTTAAGAAATTTAATACCTTAGCCTCTCTGAAACCAGCAAAGAGGGAGGGGTGAGGTCCCTTCAGGAGACAAGCCAGAGTCAGGAAGAGACTCTGCTCAAGCGCTTTGCCAGCACACTTGTCTGAGACTAAGGGTGGGAAAATTGGGGGTGAGATTAAAGGCATCACTATTTTGGAAGGTCCATGGATCCCCCAAAATAAGCCTTTATTTTAAAAGTCTACTATGTACTGAAGAGACTGTCTTTCTTCCACTGGATATTTTTTCCTGTTTTGTCAAAGATTATTTGACCACAGAGTTGCGGGTCCATATCTGGGCTCTCTACTCTGTTCCACTGGTCTATGTGTCTGTTTTTGTGCCAGTACCAAGCTGTCTTGGTGATCAGAGCTTTGTAGTAAAGCTTGAAATCAGGCAATGCGATGCCCCCAGCTTTGTTATTCTTTTTCACCATTTCCTTAGCAATTCGGGGTCTTTTCTGGTTCCATACAAATTTTAAGATTGTTTGTTCCAGCCCTTTGAAGAAAACCGGTGGAATTTTGATCAGGATGGCATTGAAAGTATAAATTGCTCTGGGAAGTATAGACATTTTTTTTTTTAAAGATTTTATTTATTTGACAGCGAGAAACACAGCGAGAGAGGGAACGCAAGCAGAGGGAATGGTAGTGGGAGAAGCAGGCTTCCTGCGGAGCAAGGAGCCCGATGCGGGGCTCGATCCCAGGAC
>JAQQSY010007104.1:0-10653 GCA_028646535.1 Procyon lotor
CACACAAGTGCCCCACAAATTCTTGATCCGTTCATCTATTGGTGGACACTTAGGTTGTTTCCATGTCTTGGCTGTTGTAAATAATGCTGCAGTGAACATGCATTTATCTTCTTGAATTAGTGTTTTTGTATTCTTCAGATAAATATCCAGAAGTGGAATTGCTTAATCATATGGTAGTTCAATTTTTAATTTTTGTGGAGCCTCTGTACCACTTTTTATAGTGGTTGCACTGGTTCCAGAGACTTTTGGGATAGAGGGAGATGCAATTTGCCATCCAAATGGAATATGAGATTGTATAAGTTTTTGGAGTTGCTCAAGCTCTCTTGCTTATATAATGGAGGAGCCTATCTGCAAACAGACCAGGAAATAGAGTTGGAAATATGCCAGGTTCCAGATGACACAGTTTGAACTTATGCATCAAGATAAACCTATTCCTAGAAATTCCAATTTCAGGGGCACCTGGGTGGCTCAGTGGTTAAAGCCTCTGCCTTCGGCCCAGGTCATGATCCCAGGGTCCTGGGATCGAGCCCCACATCGAGCCCTGCATCGAGCCCGCATCGGGCTCCCTGCTCGGCAGGAAGCCTGCTTCTCCCGCTACCATTCCCTCTGCTTGTGTTCCTTCTCTCGCCATGTTTCTCTCTGTCAAATAAAATCTTTAAAAAAAAAAAAAAGAAATTCCAATTTCATCATCATCAGATTTTTTTTTGCTTATGCCATTTTGAATTACGTTTTCTCTTACTTGCAGTGGAAAAGTTCTAGTTGATGAAAGTTACAAACAAAGGAACAGTAAACCAATTTACATTTTGTAATATGCACCTGGATTAAATATAATGACAAAAATGCTTTTATTTATGGATCATTGATTAATAGATATGAAACTTTATATCCACTGCCAAAACCAAAGCAATTTTGATTACACACACCTACCTGTTCACTAAATGGGAATAACAGTTCGAACTGTGTATTATATTCACTTTAACACTGTTGTTTAGAATATTCTTTTTAAAAAAGAAGCAAGTTTTGTGTGACTAGATTTTAATATTTCACCTAAATTGTGTTTATTGGTTCCTAATTTAATTTTTATGAGCGATTGGAGCCCTTTGGAAAATTGATGAATACTGTGTACTCAGCACTAAGAAAAATGCTTATGAACACAAAATGCTGTGTCAGGAGTGCATGGATTTTCTGAAGCCTATACATAGACTTCTGATTAAGAGCCTCAGCCATAGGGTCAGAAAATGAGCCATTGAAATTTTTTATTTTGGGGATTTTTTGAACTTCTATGTTGATCTTCTATGTGATCAAATTTTAGGCATGTCTTAGGGATTCTTGAGAATAATGTATTCTTTTTTTTTTTTCTATTAACGTATAATGTATTATTTGCCTGAGGGTACATGTCTGTGAATCATCAGGCTTACACATTTCACAGCACTTACCACTGCACATACCCTCCCCAGTGTCCATAACCCAGCCACCCTATCCCTACCCCCCCACCTCCCAGCCACCCTTAGTTCGTTTCGTGAGTCTAGGAGTCTCTTGTGGTTTGTCTCCCTCCGCATCCCTTCCTGTTTCATTTCTCTCCCTCCCCACAAACCCCCACCTTGCCTCTCAAATTCTTCATATCAGAGAGATCATGTGATAATTGTCTTTCCCTGACTGACTTATTTCGCTTAGCATAATATGAGAATAATGTATTATTTATATGCTTTCTTTATATAGGATATTCTAAATCATTCAATCTTTCAATAAGATTCAAGTTCAATAATTTGTAAATATATTTTATTTTTGTATTTATAATATATATTTTGATGATATTCAGTAATAATGATTCACAACAGGTATGTATTTCTTATTGATTTATTTTTTCTAAAAAATAAGGAGACCATTGCAATGCTTTGGGTCATTAATTACATAATAATAATTCGACCACCTATTTATTTTTGCTTCCATTTGCCCAATAATTTTTTTCACTATTTTATTTTGGACAGTTCTCTATCATGTCATTTTAGAGGTTTCTTATTAGCCACATGTAGTTGAATTTTGTTTTGAACCTAATGAGAGCATTTTGTTTTTACCTGAGGGATTTACTCTTTTTCATATTTGGTATGAACAATATGCTGATGCTGTCATCTCATTTTTATGTTCCTTTTCACTTTATCTTCTCTCTTTATAAAGACTATGTTTTTTTGGCTTTATCTTCTTTAGTAGGAATACTGGTTTTAAAAACTTTATGAATTATTTTGGTGTAACAAACTACCTGAAAATTAAGTGGCTTAAAGCAACATTTATTTAACTCAGATTCTGTGGGTCAGCAATTTAGAGTGAATTTTGATGGCTCCCTTGGACTCCATGCATTCACAGTGTGGTTCTTCTGAGGATTTGAGAGAGTCAGCTGTTGTGATAAAAGAGGCCACAGGGCCACAATGTTATCAGGCAGGCTTGTATTCAAGGTGATGTGGCAGGATTAAAAAAAGGAAGGATGTCTAGATAGTGGGGCCAAGAGTCACAAAGAAAAATTTATTAGGAAGCTACTTCCAGGGATCAAAACTGAGCCTTAATCGAGGAACATTTCCTACCTCTGAATAGAGGATCCTAGAAACAGTTTCTGAGCTAGATTTCAGAATTTATGTGGAATATAACTGCTATGTATCTTTGATCCTTCTCTCTCTCTTTTATTAATGGAAGTGTCTGTTGTGGTTATCCTGCTCTGTTTCACTGTTGTTAAGTTGTGGGATAGTTGATAGATAAACTTGTCTTTTTAGATCAGAGGTCTCTAGGTCAAGAAGAACAGCATGAAGACAGATGTAGATCTTAAAATTCTGAGCTTTGAGCATACTGCAGTGATTAGATTAGACTTTGGGTTGTATGGGGAGAGGGGGTGAGTGTATTTTGCCTGTTGGAAGGATGTGAATAATCATGGCCAGACATCAGGGTGTGCTAGATTGTTTGCAGAATTGGCCACAATTATTTCCCTTTTGTCTCCATGGCCCTTTGCAATGAAATTTTGCAGAATTTCACAGAATTTCACAAGTTACAGTCAATTTTTCTATCCTTCAAGTCTGGCCTGACCTTATAATTTGCTTTGACCAACAAAATGCAAAGTGTAATCATGTTTTGGGCCTGGACCTGAGGAGCCCTTGCATGTTTCCCATTGGTTTCTTTCTTTTTTTTTTTTTATATTAAAGCAAAAATATCTTTACTGGTTTTCTTCCTTTCTTTTTTTTTTAGATTATAGTTTTATTAACATATAATGTATTATTTGCCCCAGGGTACATATCTGTGGATCGTCAGGCTTACACATTGCACAGCACTTACCATAGCACGTACCCTCCCCAGTGTCCACAACCCAGCCATCCCATTGGTTTCTTAAAAATGTCCTCCTGTTGCTATGTTAGAAAGCTTAGGATCATGCTGGAACATGTATGACAACATGGAGCAAATAAGGGCTGTCCCAGCAGAAACCATCCTAAACTAGTTAGTTCCCAGGCCTGCTGACAGCTGATCGCAGATGGATTAGTGATGCTAGCTGAGAAGAGAACGACCGGCTGGCTGAACATGATCTAAATTGCTTACCCACAGAATCATGAGCTAAATATTGTTGTTTTAGCTCTGTGAGCTTTAGAGTGGCTTGTTATACAGTAAAATTCTGATAAATTCTTTTACTGGTTCTCTTTCACTTTTTCAAACACCTTCTAGAATACAATGTCTTCATCAAATTCAGTAAAAACGAAATTACTTTTGAAACTATTGCTTTGAATGAACAATGGAGAATTCACACACATTTAGTATCAGTTGAGTATTAGCATATTGTTATTTAGATTTCATCCCACTTGTTTAACCGATAAAAATGTTTCCCCATAAACCTTTTGTATCCCACTTTTCTTGTTTTTGAATAAATATTTTTATTGATTTTTTAATTGGGTAAATTTTATCTCTGCATATTTTTTGTTTTATTTATTTATTTTAAAAAAGATTTTATTTATTTGACAGAGACAGAGCGAGAGAGGGAATACAAGTGGGGAAGTTGGGGGGGGGTAGGAGAGGGAGAAGCAGGCTTCCTGCCGAGCGGGAACCGATGCAGGGCGGGGTCAATCCCTACCCTGGGTTCATGACCTGAGCCAAGGGCAGACGCTTAATGATTGAGCCACCCAGGTGCCCCATCTCTGTATATTTTTTAAAGCCAGGAGTTAATGGGTTGTTTATTTTCATAGTTCCTTTATGTCTTAGGGTGCCTACCAGGAGCTTATGCTAACAAACAACTTTATAACATAGCCGCTTTTTCTTCAAAACTCTATAGACATTAGTTCAGTCTTCTAGTGGCCAGTGTCTGAGAGGAGAATGAGTTTTATTCATTTTTAAAAATTTGATTCTATGTATTCTTTCTGAATGTTTATTTGCTTCCCTCTCCTTCATCCCTGAAATGATTTTTCCTGCTGATTTCTAATCATGGGTCTCTCTTCAACACTGTTCTTCAACAGTGTTGTATGCAACATCCCAAGCTTTTTTGAACTACAGGCTCAGATCATTTTTATTGTTTAGGAAAATGTTCTTCCCTTCATTGAGTATTACTTTGACTCCATTTGTTCTCATTTGTCCTTGAAAATGCCTATTTTTTAATTTGGATTTTTTTTGTCTATTATCTTTGCTTTAATAACTTTCTCATTTTTGCACCTATTTTTCTCATCCTAGATGGCTTCTTTGATTTTTCTTCTAAATCTAATTCCATTTTTAGTACAGTTCATAGTCAAGGAGGCAGGAGTCCAGGCATAGCTTAGCTATGTCCTTTATCTCAGAGTTCTCATAACGGTGAAATTGAGGTGTCAGCTCAATCTGCATTTTCATCTGAACTCTCAACCAAAGGAGGATCTACTTCCAAGATTACTTACATGGTTGTTTGGTAGGATTCAGTTTCTCAAAGTTTGGATGCCCCACTCAGTTACATGTCATAGGGGAACCACAACATGACAGCTGTCTTCTCTCGAGCAAATGAGAAAGAAATAGCTTGAGTGCCCTAGATGGAGCCAAAGTCTCTTTAAAACCTAATCTAGGAAGTGACCTTTTATCATTTTTCTTGTATTTCGTTTGTTTAAAGTGAGTCATTGAGTCCAGTCTACCCCTTGAGGTAGGGATCATTGGGGACCATCTTGGAGGCTGCCTGTCACAGGAACTTTGCTTAGCCACACAGTCACAGTCCATCTTCTCTGCCTCCCATATTTAGTCAGATATAATCTTATTTCTAATAGTGTTTCTTTTGGTTACTGTTAGGACTTTTAATAATATTCTTAAAACTTTGTTTTGTAGCCTGTTACCTTGAAACCATTTCTTTTTCCTCTGTGCTATTTAATGTGAAGATAGATGGGTTTCAACGCTTACATTGGGTCTCTTCTTCCGTCTCCACATCTCAAACTGTCAGTATTAAATTACAATACAAACACTGTCAAGGTTCAGAGGATTTATGCTCTATTCTAGAATTAAAATGATATCTTCTGTGACTTGTCAGGGGGCTGATTCTGTGAAATAAAAATCAATGAACAGAGATTATCATATCACAAACATGTAGTAGTATTCACTCAAGAAACTACTCTGGGAAATTGTATTATTTCTTAAATAGTTTTTATTCTTCTATCTTCTCCCCCCCCCATCTCTTTTCCCCTTCCCTCCTCTCCTTTTCTCTTCTTACCTCTCCTCTCCTCTCTTTTCTTTCTTCTCTTATTTCTCTCTCTTTCTGACTCCTATTATTTGCATGTTGGACCTCCTGGGACTTGTTTATATCTCCTATCATTTCTCTGTTATTTTCTACCTTTTGGACTTTGTTTTGTTTTGTTTTTCCTCTTTATTGTGGGAAGTTTTCTAAACCTTATCTCTCAACCTTTGTCATGTATTTTAACAATCTGCATTTTCATTTCTGAGATTTCTTTCCTACTCCATGGACTTAAATTTG
The DNA here is from genome assembly GCA_028646535.1 of Procyon lotor. Classification (NCBI taxonomy): domain Eukaryota; kingdom Metazoa; phylum Chordata; class Mammalia; order Carnivora; family Procyonidae; genus Procyon; species Procyon lotor. Next base: position 5,942 of record JAQQSY010007104.1, read on the forward strand.
ATATAAATATATAAAATAGTTGAAAAATACAAGCCTACTAAATTCCTATGATTTATTCAGTTTAATCAGATAGTGAAAAAGACACAGGGAAAAATGTGTACATTTTATGTCGTGTCCTTTTATATCCTTGAAGAATTCCACCAATATTTAAAATGTAAAGTTTACTTTTATGTTCTAAAGGAATGATTTAGAGGTTCAGAGCTTTTGCCGGTTTGCTTTTCTTTGCAAATTCACCCTGGCTGGAATTACCATCTCCATTCTAATAACTACTGAGTGAACCTATAACTTTGCCTTTATCTTCTAGTCTGGCTCTAGTTTTGCATTTCAGCAACCTACAGCATATTTTCTACTGCCTGTCTTGTTACTTAAAATTGACATGCCCCCAAGCAAGACTCATCATCTTGGCGCCACCATTCTTCCTGTCACATTAGCTCAAAACCTTATGAAGTCAATATGATTTTCAAAGAGTGAAAATTCAGATGTGTAAAATATAACATTCTTATTTTCTTATAATGAAAATGTAATTATATTTTCATCTCATGCATTATTCCTTTTCATTCATAGTAACAAAGCAACCCAATCACTTCTAGGAAAACTCAGTCACTTTAATGATTTCTTAATTGTTAAACTCAATCAAATTCAGTGATCTCCCAGTCACGCATATTTAATATTTATGTTATATACTTATATGCATATTTGTATTATATTTTTACATATTTGGTATTTCCTACTCTTTTCCCTTCACTGCAGAGGATGCATTATTGGTGGGAGGCATCTCTATCTCAGTCTTGATCTGCCCCAAGCTGCCATTGCTGAGATTTTTAATCCTCTTGACATCAGCTTTCAATAACAGTTCTTTCTTTTGCTGAGGTGTTTCCGAGGGTACCACCACAGTGTGTGAACTGAGAGTCCAGTGTCACTTTCTGCTGCCAAATATTTTTTTATCACCATATCCGACACCCTTTGGGCCACCAACTCAAATAACTTCAATTTTTTGAGGACCCCTCTGCAGGGCTGTCGAGATATAGGAACATCATCAAAACCTGTGTGCCTAAGATATCATCACAAGCCTTGATGCATCACGGGGGGCTAAAAAAGGAAGGTACCCTTCCACTCTATCCTTGGGTCCCTAAGAATAAAGGGGAGTTGTACATCTTTCTGACTCTTTTTGACCCACAGAACTTAGGAATGTGGAAGAGGCAAAGAAATGGGGATGGACAGTGTCCACTGTACTCTGAGTGCCTAAGTCCTCTTCTTCCCACCTGATTTTCTTTTTCCTTTCCAGGGAGAGTATATATGGAGGGAGGGCAGAAAAAACTTTCTTAACAATTTTCCTTGAGAATCTTTGGTGTTATATTCGCAGTGCAATTATTATTATTATTGTTATTGTTCATTTAAAGTGAAGGATTTGGTGTCTTTTTTCCTCTTATACTTTGACATCTTAAATAGAACAAAATCTGCCTCATGTCTCCCAGACCATTTTAAAGTGGGCTGGAGCTTAATGTACACGTGGAAAAAACACATCAGTTTGTACTTCCCGTTGCCTATTAAATTTGGATTTATCTTTAATTCCTTCCTCTTTTCGGCTTCTATATCCAAGATCCAAGACCTCTCTTTTCCTTAAAATACACTCCCTTATTTGTGCCTTTCTTTCAATTCTGACAGCTCTTGCCCTAGTAAAGACCCTATCAAATACCAGGATTACTGAAACGGCCTCTCAGCAGACCTCAATGACTCAAATCTCTTGCAATTTGAATCTATCTTTTGTATTGTTACTGAAATGGTTTTCCTTAAACACCACTTTTATCACTTCATCCTTTATTAAAAAATCTACAGTGGTTACCCACTAGGTCAAGTTCAAAATAGTTTCCTTGGCTTCTGGGCCAACTGTAATAAGGATTCACTTTATCTGTGAAACCTTGTTTTCCCTAGTCTCAGCAAGAATTTTTCAAGTTGGTTTCCTTATTTTCCTTTATTAGTCATCCTAATTTTTATCTTTTAACTTATGCTGCGTCTCTTTCCAGTAATGTCAGCCCATTTTTATTTCTTGTTTCCCCAATTTTAACCATCTTTCAAGACCCAGTTCAAGCCTCACTGCTTTCCTGATTTCTCTTCCCCAATTCGAAACAATTCGCACTGCTCTCTTGCTGTGGTTCCCAAACTTTCCTGAAGATTAGAATCACCAGGAGGTGGGAGTGGTTTTCAAAATTCCGATGCCCAGGTAACACTCCATACCAAATAAACCAGAATGCCTAGGTATCGGGAGCCAGCCCTTAGTGTATTTTAGACCCCCAAGTGATTTTAGTGTGCAGTAAAGTTTTGGGAACCACTGCTTTTGTTTTGCTATAATGTGTGTCAACTGCACCTTAACTTTGTACTTGGCTATATTTGGTCTAATATTGGTCTCCAGTTGTAAATATTATCTGTTAGAAAGCTTAGGCTATCATGCTGTAATGTATGTATGTTCCATGATCATCTGTTCTTGTTGTTACTGTTATTGTTGTTGTTGTTATTATAATTATTATCTGTTATTCACATAAAATGTAATATGCCAGTGGAAAGCAAACACATTTTATGCAGATAAAAGAATAGACTGTTGGTGCTCCACCCAGATCCTCTCGTATATCTTTCATGTATTTGTTGGTCCCTCCTGCAGCCTTGGTATGGATTTAATTCCATTGGCCCACACCTGGCCTTTTTGCTAAGACAGCCTCAGCCTCCTTGTCTCATGACTCATGTGCTTGGGAATATGTAATCCCAGCTCCTTTTCTTTGTTTGGAAAAATGTCAGAGTTTCCTACAGGATTGAGGGTACCCTCCGTGGGATTTAGTCTGAAACACATCTTTGCATGGCTTCTCACTGTTCTGCTTTCCCTTCTCCCTTACTGATTTCTCTTGGGAGCTCCTTCTTAATAAATCACTTGCTCATGAATCTTCATCTCAGAGTCTGCCTCCTGGGAACCCAACCCAAGATACTTATCTTTCATTCAAAGCAGAGCGCTGAGCACATATAAAATTCAATGAAGATTTATTAGAACAGGGATTCTTGATACATGAAATAGAAACACAATTTAATAAAACCTTTGTCAAAGGTACTGAAATATATGAGGAGGTTCTCTATAGGGTTACATATACTATCTTAAATGTGATTTAAAAAATCTTGGACATACTGAAATCTCACTTGAGGTAGGAAATATGGGCTAGGTAAAATTTTATTAATGATATTTATAAAAACCTGACCAAAAGTTTGGGACCAAGCAGTGTAGTATCAAGGCAATTATATGTAATTTTTTTTTAACACAGAATGGGAGACTCTGCATTTGATTGCATCTGACACATGTTGAGAGGCACTTCTTCCTCTTAACTTGGGCCTGAACATTTGCATTTCTAACAAGTTGCCAGTTTGGCTTCATCACATTGGAGTCAGAGGAAAAGGGTCAGGCTAGACCCCTGTGCGTCACCAGTTTCACTAGCTTAGACTAGTTAAAATTTTATGTATTTTTTAATTATGGAGATAATCAAACATTGATGGGCTCTGCCTGAGATATTCAGAGGCAGGAAAGCAAAAACCAATCACATTTGGAGCAATGTTTAGAAAAAATAAAATTGCATCTTGTTAATATTTAACTGAATGTTCAGCAGTTACCCTTAAACTATCGGCTCACCTGGAACAGAGTTCTAGGCCAGTAAAGCAGACTTTTGACATCTTGAATTTTAAAATTTTTTTCCTTTTTTGTTCTCAGGGCGAGCAGCAGTGATTTAGTATCTCTCTTTTCCTTACTCTGTCTCTTCCTGGTGTCCATAATAGAGAATTGAGAATTCATTTTATCTAACTGTTTAATAAGGTATGTGGTTATCATTAATCATTAATCATAATGCGAATCATTACATGAATTATATATACACATACATGTATATAATCGTGAATTTTACAAGTTACGCAGAACTTGAGCTTCTTATTTTCACAATTATTTATCAGTTATTATGAGGAAGTTTCAGGCATTAGTATATAAAGACAACACATGAGCATAATGTTTGATATAATTTCCCTGTTTTCACTACCTATTCTTACCGGTATATTCTGGAAAAGCTATTTGTACCCATTTTTCTATGTATGTAGGTTTCTCAGCTAATGGCTTTGCTCTGTTTTCATAGAACAGATTATACATGATTGCAAAAATGTCTTTCACAAGCCACAATTTACTGTTTTTGTTTACTTGCCTTCTTGTGTTGTTGTCACAATTAGCAAATGATGAGGCCCTCTTCCTGTCAAAAAGTAAACCACTATTTTAGCTGTTTGGTGTAAAACAATATTCCACTAGATGGCGGTATTGGAGTGCAAACCAGTATATCTTTCGTTGCTATGTCTCTATAAAACCATCACTTTGAAATCTATTGTAGCCTGTCATTTTGGCTTGCGAATCAGGTCTGCTCCCTGCTACACTAAATGGATTGGGATGATTTGATATGTGGGTAAGAGACCATGCATTCCCAGAGGCCCCTAAAGGACATAGGTCAAACAATGAAGAAGCCTTTTTTGGCCCTGTCTTCCTCTAGACCACTCCTTTGCTGGTATTTTTGGTTCCTTTATGCTAGTCCACTGATATCTACAAAGGGTCCCAAAAGTGACATCATCTTTTGACCCCGGCCGCTGCCCCAGTCTATGGATATTTCACCCAGTCTTGTCTCAGATGGGTTTATTAGATCAGGAAA
>JAQQSY010007105.1:0-10651 GCA_028646535.1 Procyon lotor
AATAAAATCTTTAAAAAAAAAAAAAAAAAAAGAAAGAAAATATTGATTAAAAGGGTCAAAGTCCCTTTGGACCGTGAGCTTCTTGAAGTAAGGAATTGTGTTTTAAAATATTTGTATCCTCAGCACCTAAAACAGGGTTTGGCATGTGGGTGCTGACATAATTAGTATATTAGGATGACTTCACTCAAGCCCACTTTCTGAAGCCCACTTTCATGTTTTCCTATCTTTAAAAGCCACTTTTGCCTTTTAAACTAACCTCTACCTTTCTCCCTCTGTTTGTTTATTTGGGCATTATCTTGGCATGGCTGGATAGGAGGTGTCTTTGGTCAGGAAAACCTTTATTTTTAGTCTGGTGATCCTCTTATATTGTCTTGGTTTCTTCCTTTTTTTAAAAAAATGCATTTATTTATTTGAGAGAAAGAGAGCGCACAATTGGGGGAGGGGTGGAGGGAGAGAGAATTTCAAGCAGGCTCCATGCTGAGCAATGCAGGGGACTCAATCTCATGACCCTGACATCACAACCTGAGCACAAACCAAGAGTTGGACGCTTAATTGACTGAGCCACCCTGGAGCCCCTGTATTGTCCTGGTTCCTTACGTGTCTTGCCCCACTGCTTTCTAGGGAGTGTCTGACTGTGAGGCATGGTGAATTTGCAGAAGATAGCTGTCAAATTATCTCCTCCTTCTTAGCTCCTCTGCAGTGTGGTATGGCTGCTCCTCTCTCAGGAGGAATCTAGGCAGCTTCTGTACTGCTTTGGCTTATAGATATGGGGGAAGCAATGCTATACCTGTTTTGAGCATAGCCCTTTGCTCCTGGGGAAGCTTCATATGTCTCCCCCTTAGAACTCAGCAACCTCATAAGAATTGCCTCTGCCCTGAGACTCCCATGCTATAAAAGCCCTAAGCTAGTGTTGCAATGGTATGTAGTGAGAGAGAGAGAGGCCAAAGAGTGTCAAGGTGCCAGACATGGGCATGAAGGGACTTTCACAATGTGTCCTCCCACCCCAGCCAACAGCTGATGCCACATGGCTCAGATTCAAACTGTCTAACTGAGCTCTTCCTGAATTTCTTGCCCATGAGATTCTGAGCAAAATAAAAATTAATAAAATATTTTTAAAGTCACTACGTATTAGTTTGTTATGTAGTAATAGCTAGAAGGGACAGATTCTAACCAATTCTGGTCATGTGTTCTCTCCACAACACTGTGTTTTCTGCCCAATGACCTCTACTTGGGGACATTTCAAATCACTAGTGCTTGACTATGTGGTCAAAATATTTCTTCAGCCACAGAGATCTCTTTGACTCCTTGCTCTTCCTTATACTAGGTGTGTGACTTTTGACATCATATTCCTTTCCTGAACCCCAATCTTCTTGTAAAATGCAGTGAATAATAAATGATAATCATGTTAGGGTTTAAGTAAGATACTATATATGAAGTCTAAATCCAATACTTAACTCATTTAAGTGCCTAGTAAATGGGAATTACCAAAAACTGCAAAATGATTGTAGTTTTCTACTTCTGTTATTTTTGTGGTTGTTGTTGTTCTGTTGATTATTGGATTATTGGCCAAACTGAGCAGCTGTACCTCATTCATTATCTTAACTTCATCCTAGTTACTCTGGGACACTCACATTCTCAAAATTTGGACATATCATGTTCTCTTTGGAACTTTAGCCCATGATGATTCCTTCATGCCCCCTCAGCATGAATCCCTGCCCACATCATTTAAGGTAAGAAGGAACAGCTTCCAAGATCAGTTGCCTTTGGGTAAGTGCTCTCTAAATAAGCAGAAGATTCTCTCCTCTTACTTGATTTCCCTTCTTATTGAATAGAATGTCCCTTTCTCCAGTAGACATGGGATAAGGGAGGAAAGAGTTGTGTTTAATATGTAAAAGTTACGGCTGGCACTTAAGATTATAACTACCGTTTTGTATAGAAGCTATATATGGACAAACCAATGTCATTCAAAGATAAATGTTTGCTGAACTTCTTATCCTGTATCATTGGTTATTATTTTAAGCATCTTATTTCCTCAACAGCCTATGAGTTCCTTAAAGTCAAAGGCAATGCTGTTTACTTGTGTATGTAGATAGCATTCTCAAAATTCTAATTACATTAAAGAATTCTAAGTACATTAAACACTTATTTGAATAAAAGATACACTCAAATGAATAGAGAAAAAATGTTTACTGGGAGCCAATTTTGTCTTAAGCTTTCACATGTTATCTTATTTGAAGTACAGATTCTAAAGTACCATCTTTTTTTTTTAAGATTTTATTTATTTATTTGACAGACAGAGAGAGAGAGAGCACACCAGCATGGTGAGGGGCAGAGGGAGAAGGAGGAGCAGATTTCCCACTGAGTAAAGAACCCAAAGTGGGGCTCGATCCCAGGATCATGACCTGAGTCAAAGGCAGATGCTTAACCAACTGAGCCACCCAGGTGCCCTTCTAAAGTACCATCTTGACTGAAGTAGTTAGTGCTACTATAGTAAGTAGGCACTGAATCTATAATTGCTCATTCTAAAGCAGAGCTTCTGGTCAGTGGCTGGTGAATGAAATGCTCAGTCTCTTTCCACTTGGTGAATCCATCATCAGTTAAGGTTTTATCTATATAGGCAGCATAGCAGAAGAACCATGCACCTACTGTCTTAAAATTGCCAGCCAATACGCAGCACACGTAATTTCTGCTCAATTTCCACTGGGTAGACCTCAGTCATACAGCCTCATCTAAATACAAAGAGTAACATTCAAGGAGGCAAATGGGTTTGGATAGTTCTTCATGTAGGAGATGGCCTGTAGGATATTTAGCATTGGGGTGCCTGGGTGGCTCAGTCGTTAAGCGTCTGCCTTCGGCTCAGGTCATGGTCTCAGGGTCCTGAGATCAAGCCCCGCATCTGGCTCCCTGCTCGGCAAGAAGCCTGCTTCTCCCGCTACCATTCCCTCTGCTTGTGTTCCCTCTCTCGCTGTGTTTCTCTCTGTCAAATAAATAAAATCTTTGAAAAAAAAAAGGATATTTAGCATCATACTTGGCATCTACCCACTAATGCCAGTGGCAGCCCTCTCCTTGGCTCCTCCTCCCCTACACCCCACCTCCCCCACCTCCACACCTTTGTGACTCCAGAAAATGTCTCAGATGTTGCCTAATCACCTTTGGCCGGGAACCTCTAGACATGTTTCATGTGCTGTGGTGGAACAGAGATACCATGATCACACACAAAAACCTCCCCATTTAAAAAGAGAAGGATGCAAAAGTCATCAGTCTGGTCCATTGCCATGATGGGATCCTGGGAACAGGTACTGTGAAGTTCCCTGGCATTGGAGGAAGTTCCTTGAATAAAGTCATCACACCCTCCCTCTGCTCTCTGGGAGAAACCTCCCCTGAGTTGTTTTCCCTTGCTTATTTCTCCCCGGCCACATCTCAAGTGCATATAGTTGCCCATATGGAGCTTTTGCAGCCTGCTTGCTACTGATGCAAGTTTTGAGCTCTTGGGATACTTTATGGCTTGAACAGTGAAAAGCATCTTTAGGCCAAGCTTGTGCTTTTGCATTGGCAATAAAACTCTCTTAAAAACTTAGTAGTTTTTGATCTATTTGCTTCTAGGGGGTTCTAGGTAGCAGCAACCCTGTCTTATGTGTCTTATGTTTTTGCCTAGATGTATCCTCCGTATTTCTTTTCTCCCTTGTCCCATGCCTCTTTCTCTCAAATTAATGGCACTTACCTTGAGGCTATCTGAAACAAAAGGCGTGGGCAGGAATAAAACAACTTTAATCTATCTTTGCCACAAGGCTGAGTTTTTTTACTTTTTTTTTTAAACTCAGAAGTCTTAATGGGCCTCCCTTAAATTGTCTCCTATTCTTTGCACTCTGCAAGAAACTGGTTTCTTCAGCCCTATAAATTGTTTAATTTCTACTTGCATACTTTGGCTTATAATTACTTGCTACAAGCAGCAAAAAACAGCCGATAAGCAACTGATCTTCTGACATATTTCATTCTGCTGCTTCCGAGCAACAGACTCAGGATGCAGGTGATCTCCTTTCTAAATGAATGTAGGTGACAGTTTTACTAGATATGTCTCCATCTTTCTAGACTGTGAAATCTACTTCTGCTCTACCTTGTCCAACAAGTTCTTCATCACTACATATTTTATCACTTTTTGTTAAAACAGTTCTTCAAGTGAAAATGTTAATTCCTGTGTTAGATGGAATAGATAGAATTGCTTTAATACACAGATAGTATGTGTTAAATATTTAGATATTTATATTAATAACTAACATCACTTTATTAACATACCTATATAAAATTTATATATCTATATTCTATGTGTATATTATTTATATAATATATATCAAAAATATAAAATAGTACAAACACACAAGAAGCTTATTTCTTGGTGATGTAACTATTCAAGGCAGGCAATTTATGGGTGACTTTATATATTTATATTAATATTTATTAACATATTTACTATACAAATTTATTAATATATTTAATATATATTAATTTATATAACATAAAATATATAATGGCTCAAACCATTAAAACATAAAATGGTTCAATCATACAAGAAATTTATCTCTTGATCACATGACTGTTAAGGATGGCAGAACTTGTGGATACATTTGCTCCTTTTTTTTTTTTTTTTTTGAGAGAGATGGTGAATGAGCAGGGAGGGGTAGAGGGAGAAGGAGAAAGAGAATCTCAAGCAGGCTCCATGCTCAGCACGGAGTACAATGCAGGGCTTGATCTCACAACCCTGAGATCATGATCTGAGCCAAAAATTAAGAGTCACACGCTGAATGGACTGAGCCACTTAGGAGCCCTGCCTTTGCTCCTTAGAGTGATCATAATACATTGGTTCCTTCTAGTGTATGATACATTATCTCTGGGACCTCAGGAAGAGGAAGGAAGTAGAGGAGTCTCATAACATTTCCACTCGAACTTCACAGGCTAGGCGTTATTCATGCAATTATTATCCAGCTCAAAGTCTGGCTGGAACATGAAGTCTAGTTGTGTGACCAGGTACAGAAAGTGATAAGGATCTAGACCAAGATAGCTACTGCTCCATGTCCTCTATATTTCTGTAAGCTCTGATGCCACTCCGAATTTCTGATTTCTGCACATGGATGTTTCATACTCAACTTGAAAACTAGCAGAATATGCTAACCCAAAATAGACTATAGGAGTTCAGGACATGCCACCTCAGAATATGCCACTTTAGTATATTGACTACTTTAGGCAAATGAAAAACAACAAAGGCATGGAGAGGCTTTCTCTGATCTCCCTATCTATCCAAAGACAGCTCTTCCAAAAGGAATTCAATTGTCATAAATGCCCTCCCCAGTAGTTTTGTCAATAGGAAGGACTGACCCATGACAGCAGAGGAGACTAGAAGTCAACACCACATACCCAGACAGACTTTGTTATGGACTACCATGTCTGCGGTCTATTCTTCTAAGGGCTTAGTTATCTTTCCTAAAAGTTATTTACTCTTTCTGAAAGAGGCCTACATTCCCTTTCCCTATTAAGATGGTATTTAATCCTAAAGTCTAAGCCACCTTGGGGAGCTATTCATTTTCCCCTGGGTGTCTCTAATATATACATGAGCTTTACGTGTTAATACATTTCTGTTTGTTTTCCTTTTGTGAATCTCTTTTATCACAGGGGCCTCAGATAAAACCTCAGAAGGGCAGAGACAAAGTTATTTTGCTCCCCAACAAACTCAAAATGAAATCATGTGTTTTCCAGCTCAATAAATGGCATGATCATCCATCCACTTAGTTGCTCAAGCCCCAAACTCCTTTCCCTCACTTAACCTTCCTATCCATTTACAATTCCTGTCTTCTGTTTGTTCAATTTAAACACATTTTAAACAATCTAAACAGGATTAGATTATTCATAATCCTCAATTCAGAAAATTCTCTATGACTTTCCCTATTCTGTGCTCCTACATCCCCATCTGAAGTAACGACTATCTCTAGTCTTTTCTTTGCTTTTTCTTATGATATTTCATCATATATATCTATTCCAAAAAACATATTCTTTAATTTCTTTTAATATTTACCAATTAAAAAAAAGAGAGAGGCTGCTTTTAATCCACCGGGACTTAACTTTTTACTCATTATTGCAATGTTAATATTTCTCCATATTGTTGCATGTACCTATATCTTAAAAAAATATTGACTGTTGCACAATATCCCAAATATATAACAACTTTACTTATACTCATTTCATTGGGTATTTGGGTTGCTGTTATAAACATTATAATTTTGTATAATTCTGTGTATGTATAAGAGACTTCCCGAGTATGTACCTTGAGAATTCCTTGATTGTATGATATGAGAATGTTCAACTTTACATAATTATTCTAAATTGTTTTCCAAAGCAATCATTCCAATTTAAACTCTTATCAGAAAAAAATTAAGAAATCTTGATTCTCAAAAAATTAAAGATCTAAATACCGTATGATCCAATAATTCCACTTCAGAGAAAATGAAAACACTACCTTGAAAGATACATGCACTCCTATATTTATTGCAGCATTATTTACAACAGCCAAGACATAGATAAGTGTCCGTCAATAGATGAATGTATAAAATGGATAAGAGGATATATGAATTATATATACACATATATATGAATTATTACTCAGCCATAAAAAATGAGATCTATTTAGACAGATCTACTCATATGTCTGTTTTTCTGTGGAATGCCTCTCAATGATCTATATGGAAATTCTTGCTTTTTCCATGAAGACTCATATATCATGTACAAACAGTAAAAATTTTATTTCTTCTTTTCTAATTCTTACGACTGAAATGTCTTTTTTTCTGTTTTATTCTGCTGGCTAGGATATCCAGTACAATACTGAATTGAATAGTATGAATTCCTTTTTTCATTATTCTTATTATTATTTTAAAGATTTTATTTATTTATTTTACAAAGAGAGATCACAAGTAGGCAGAGAGGCAGGCAGAAAGAGAGGGGGAAGCAGCTCCCTGCTGAGCAGAGCCCAATGTGGGGCTCTATCCGAGGACCATGGGATCGTGACCTGAGCTGAAGGCAGAGGCTTTAACCCACTGAGCCACCCAGGCACCCCTTTTTCATTATTATTTTAAAGGAAATTCACACTATTACATTTTAAAGGAAATGCTTCAAACATATCATGGAGTTTTTGAATGTTATCAAATGATTCTTCTCCAAATTTTGAGATGACATTATAGATCTACACATTTTAGGCCATCAGAGAAATTGGAGTTACCTAGGGGAAGAAATACACAAAAGCACATGTAAATGTGCATACACAATATTCCTGTAAAATAAATGAATTTAATAGTTGCTCATCTTTGAAAAAAATTTCCTTTGAGGAAATATAGAAAGTGGCCTTTAACATGGGTTTTGAAGGATAGGTAAATTTTGAGAGAAAATTATGGGATGGGAAGAGGAGAAAAAAGGGAGAAAAATTATTTGGAAAGTCTGTTATAAGTGATGGTATGGAGTTGGGAAAACAACAGAATGTTAACTAATTATTTAATTTCATCAAAGTATGCAAAGGAAATAATATTGGATAAATTTGTTGGTATTGTGTTTTGAAAAACAATACATTTCAGAATGAGAATTCTAGAAATAAATTTTATTGAAATTGAATTTTAGAAGGTAAATATTTTAGTTAGATAAATCTAGCAACATGCTCTATGTTTCAAAATGAACCTGTTCTCTCAAAAAGGGATTCCATTATTTTTTTTTTTAAAGATTTTATTTTTTTTATTTGACAGAGAGAGATCACCAGTAGGCAGAGAGGCAGGCAGAGAGAGAGGAGGAATCAGGCTTCCTGCTGAGCAGAGAGCCCAATGTGGGGCTTGATCCCAGGATCCTGAGATCATGACCTGAGCCAAAAGCAGAGGCTTTAACCCACTGAGTCACCCAGACGCATGGGATCCCATATTGATAAGTTTAGTAAACACTGCATATTCTATCCTACAGTCTTCATTATGATATTAAAAACTCTAAGAATTCCTGAGGTTAAATATCTTTTTAAGTCTACATTTGTCAAATACAACTCAATACTGAAAATCTTTTCTCATGTAACATATTAACATACATGGAAAAGACTTTGATTTGAGCAAGGAGAGGTTGAATGTGGTGAGATAGAATGGAAAGCACATTTAGTAATCCTTGAGACATGTACTGAAGGACTTGCTTTTGAAAGTAAGTAGGACTGGGCCGCAAATTGGTGTCTTAGGAAAGAAAGAAAAGTAGGGAAGGAAAGAAGATTCAGAGATGAGACTAGGTTTTGGAATGTGATAAATGGAAAACTGGAGCCATTGAGCAAAAATAGGAAAGATAGGAAAGTTTAATTCAGTTTGAGCTGTTCCACATTTGAGTCACTTATGAGAGTTTCAGGTGATTTCCAGAAACCAGTTAGGTATATATGTCTGTACTTGAGGAACAAATTAGAGATTTGGGAATCACTTGTATAAAGCTAATTGATGAAATGAAAAGTGAGTATAAGCTACCATTGAGAGAATGAGAAATCCCCATTGAACTCCCAGTCCAAGAAAAGGTTATTGGGGAATCATGTTTAGAGGGACAAGAAGAAGAAAAATAGTGAGTAAAGGAGGAAAAAACAAAACAAAACAAAACAGAAAACTTAGCCAGCCAAGGGGGAGGATCTACAGTTCAGTGTCCTGGGAAAGCTCATGAAAGATGATAGAAAATGTGGAGGAATAGTTGAGAATAATGAATACTGTCTTTATCACTTTTATTTTTTTTTAAGAATTCCACTTTCATCTTCTTTTGAAGAGCGGTACTTTTCTCTTCAGAATACTCTATTCTGGTTGGGTTTGGGCTTCGAAGTATGTTTTATTCCAAAGACCTCTGTTACATTGTGGGTTATGCGTTAACTCAGGGCAATCACGGTACCACTAGCTTATCTGCTTCTGTGACCCACCTGTGTAAAATAAGGAGCGGGATGAAGTACTCATTTGCAGATGGAAGCTCTTCAATTTATTGTCACAGGGGAGTTCCGCACCATCTTGATCCACATGCAGCTAAGCCCCGGGACTTAATTTAAATTGAAAAGTTGAACAGTAATGATTTCTTCTAGCTCAGAGAGCATGAAAAGCATTAGTTTATCGTCATCCATACCATGTCTCAGAGCTCTCTCAATGTTAGGAGGAATCATGGATACATCCCAGGTGCAAAGAATATGTTTTATGAATAACTGTTGGTCAGGGCAGCCTGACCAACAGTTGAATAATTGAAATTGAAATTGAACTCATCACTGCTCAATAAACTTTCCATTCTCATTAGTGATACATCTCATGAATTTCTTGCTGGTATCCAATTTGGAGCTCATGACCTCACTGCAACTTATATGGATCACAGAAGTGAGCGTTGACAAAGCTAGCTAATGAGGGACTCTCTGGAATATTGTCAACACCACAAGCTGTGTCAAATTTCCATTGGGACCGATTTTATGAGAATAGCCCCCAATTCAAGCATCATCAGCAGAGCAAGTAATGCATTGTCAAAACCTTCCAACTCCCCAGGATCTAGGTGATTTATCTCCTGGGAAACTTTTATAAATGGACCATATTTTCCCCATACAAAGAAGAAAAATGAAAGGCCCCCTTATACTCACAACTATGTCTTCAGAGGAAAAAAATGATGGAGGGGCTTACTTATGAAGAAAGATTAAAAGAGCTTAGGGACAAATACGGGGGAAAATAATGATAGCCTGTGAATATTTGAAAGAAATAAAAACAGATGAGAGTGGAATTACAGTATTTAGAATGGCCCAATAGGGGATAACTAGAAGTAATGGGATGAAAATAATGGAAACAGGCTTACTCTCAGCAACATCTTCCTGGCAGTGTTAGACGATAGACTCATCTCCTGAGGCAAATGACAGAATTGCTGTCACCTGGGGAATTTGAATCAGGAGTGGAAAAATACAGATTTGGTGGCAGACAGCAGCTCTGCAGTAGCAAAGACATGGAGTCAAACTCATTTGTTCTCGATTTCAATTTTTTTTTCTATCTTGAGATGTTGGGATTCTTGAAGACAAAGCATGCTCAGTGATTGTCCTTGATCATCTCAGCATCTGTATGTGTGTCATTTATAAAGCTTCATGTGTTCCCTCAGAGGATAATTTCACTGATTTATGCTCTTGTACAGGATCATTTTTTTTTTTCTATCAGCAATGCATCTTCATTCTACTTTTTGGTCCTTTGTGTTATTCTTGACATATGAATCTCTCGCTTATGATTATAATGTGGATCCTCAGATATGTGGAAATGTACATGAAAATGATATCACCTAAACAACAAGGAGCGGGCAGCAGAGTCCACATTGCAAACCAGAATGCCACTACTTGCAAAGATAGGTAGCACACAGAGAGGATTGTCTTCTGGTGCCACTGGCTAAACTCCACAGGTCCCATGGACCCCCTCAAGCAGTATAAAATATTTTGTGTGGATAGAGGCTCCTTTTCCTTTGGAAAGTATCTGTAGTGTTCTTGAGCTTCTAAAGAGGATAATGAATCCCAAATTTAAGGAGTAAAAAAGTGAAGCTAAACATTTGTAGCAGATAGTTAATTGAAATTCCATTTCTTTAGGTTTTGATGATGATGTGAGAAAATGTGCAAATA
>JAQQSY010007106.1:0-10651 GCA_028646535.1 Procyon lotor
CCCGCTGAGCAGAGAGCCCGATGCGGGGCTTGATCCCAGGACCCTGAGATCATGACCTGAGCTGAAGGCAGAGGCTTTAACCCACTGAGCCACCCAGGCGCCCCTTTTTGTTTTTTAAAGATTTTATTCATTTATTTGACAGAGATCATAAGCAGGCAGAGAGGCAGGCAGAGAGAGAGGAGGAAGCAGGCTCCCTGCTGAGCAGAGAGCCCGATGCAGGGCTCGATTCCAGGACCCTGAGATCATGACCTGAGCTGAAGGCAGAGGCCTAACCCACTGAGCCACCCAGGAGCCCCATCACTCAGTATAATGTCTTTAAAAATTTTTTTTAAACGATTATTTATTTGAGAGAGAGATAGCAACAGAGATAGGGAGACAGAGTCTAGTGGGGAGGAGAGGGAGAAGTAGGCTCCCCACTGAGCAGGGATCCCAATGTAGGACTCATTCCTAGGACCAGGGATTGTTGTCCAAGCCAAAGGCTTAACTGACTGAGCCACCCAGGCACTGCAGTATAAGGTCTTTTACAACCATCCAAGTTATTTTGTACATTAGTAGTTTATTCCTTTTTACTGTTGTATAGTATTCTATGGTATGGATGTACCACAGTTGATTTATCCAATCACTCAAGGAAGGCCATTTAGGCTGCTTCCAGTTTGGGGCTATTATAATGATGTTGCTATAAATATTTGTGTACAGGTTTTTGTGTGAACACAAGTTTTCACTTTTCTGTGGTAAATACTCCAGAGCAGGACTGCTAGGTCAAATGGCAAGTGTATGTTTAACAGTATAAGAGACACGATAAGATATTTTAAATATTAAATCGAAGCACTGGTAAAATACTGAAAGGACAGTCAAAAGTTCTCTTCTGTAACTGATACATCTTAAAGCCATTTCTTAGAAGTGAAATTCTAGAAACTGACAGAGAACAACATAGTTGCCTTTCATTCAGAGAGAAGAGAAAAATTTTCCCTCTCACTATTTAGCTAATAAAAAGGATTATGATTAATCGTAGGTAACACAAAACAATGTATGGTTATTTCAGAGTTTTCCTCATGGTTAGAAAGACATCTGGAATCTTCTATGTCCTCATTAGCAATGTGAAAAGCCAAAGAATGAACTGGTACAGAGAGAGTGAATTCAGACAATTGGTCACATTTTTCTTCGTGTCAATGCCTCGAATTCTAGTCTTACATCAATGGCAAAATGAGGTCACAAGTACAACAAAAATAATCCTCCTAAATGCCTATAAACACAGTGGGGGAGAAGTGAAGGGCAAATAGTTCACTAATGTAGAAAATAAAGGGCAGGAAAAATAAGAAGGACAGCTTCTTGAGTTGGTCCTGGAAGGCAACAGAGGATGAAGGCTGAGAAAGAGAGAGAGAGAGAGAGAAATGACTGGATTTGCTAGTTAGTTTGAATCAGGCTGTGTAGAGCCCATTATTAGGGCATCCATGAGACACCTTGCTCTATACCTTCTATGAGCTAGTACTCAGTCCCATATCTTCCTTTAGATATTATTTCCCAAGAAAGATGTCGATGCGTATTACCAGGCTTGGCCAACGATGGTAATTCTGACAGAAAAACTGTAATGAAATGGTTAAGTATTACTGGTTTCTTTGTTTTGTGAAAATTTGCTAATAGTCCACAGTGTGCGCTAGGCATTCTTTTAGGCACTGTGGCTACACTGGTGATCAAAAATAGACAAAATTGCCTATCCTCTTGGATCTGACATTGCCATATAAGTCAAAGTGATCCAGTGCTAGGCACTTGTGTGATTTCCATGCCAGTCTGGTCTAAGCCTTAAACCAAAACTCTAAGGTATAGAAATTTATTCACAAGTTATTAAAACAGTATTGCCATCTGTTTAAATAATTCCAAAAATCAGAGCTAACTTGGACTTGCATTAGACATTTATCACTGCAAGAACTCTCCAATTAGCTTATGTCTTACTTTATGGGTTAATGAATCAGATTCCTGAGATAAGAGTATGTGTGTGTCAACAGGCAAACACCTGCTTGTTTACTTGTATCTAATGTCTTCTTAGTTATGATATAGTGATTATGTCCTTTTTCTGGGTTAATGTAATAATTTAATTATTTTCACTAGACTATTGTTGAAAACGCAGCGATTAAAAAGATGCACTTCTGTGGTTCTTGTGTTTTGTATTTCTATTTTGACCATTTTACAGAATAGTGCATCTTGATGCTAATTTGTTCATAATTTGTCATCTCTCCCAGGGTTGAACAAGATGGGATTCTGACCCTTCAGGATGATGCTTACCAAGTGGTTCCATGCTGCTAGTGGTACAGCTGGGACTCATTTTTAGATCCTTGATTTTAAAAAGCATGTGTTAGAGTCAGTCTCCACTCATTTCACCCAAATTAAGAATGCAAGGCAGATGCAGGTCATGCCTCCAGCACCCGTGCAGTCCCAATCAAGCAAAAGGAATCTGAGGAGGAGAATAGATACATAGCTATACCTGTGGCATTGATCTGCCAGCCTGTTCTGTTTCTGGAATGTGACAATACCGACTGAGCAACAAACAAACAAAACCAAACCTCTGTCTGTATTAAGTGAGAGAAGTATAGTGCTATGGATAGCACAGATGTTAGAAACCTTCCAGCATTATGTTAGAACAAAGCTGGCACTCCAGTTGTTGAAATGATTAAAAATCTCCCTCTGTGGTGATTTGGAAAGGCATCTGAGGTGCATGGAGCAGGTTGCTTTGTGATTTGCAGAAGAGATGGGTGTGCAATTATTTACTGTGATAATCTGTGGACCGGGATCACTTTGAGCAATTAAACCCCATTTATTTTTTAACAAGAAGTATGGGGCTTTTTCTTCTTAGCCTAACTACATTGAAATAAGCTTCATTTTTTCTGATTAGCTACCCATTCCCTGTGCCAAATGTGTTGAGGTTTCCTGCTATTATTCTGCAAAATGCTGGAAGGCAGAGTTGGGCCTTATTTACTTCTGGGTCATTCTGTCTGGTACACTGTACTGTTCCTAGAAGGTGCTAAAACATATCTGGGCTGATCTGTTTAGTAGTTTGTTAGTGCAGGATTCTGACTCAGGAATCAGGAGTCAAAATATAAGGACCATTTATAACAACTTGTCAGGCTACTCAGCTTCTCTGTGCTCTATTTATTTTATGTCTCTTTTGCCCTATTTTCTCTCCTTTACTGCCAGTTTCCAGGCCTGTTCGCTCCTCTCTCTCTTACTTTTTTCTCCTACAGTGGGGACTCTATGAGACCACGACTCTATTTCTCCTTCTCAGAGAGTCTTCTCTGTGGAGATTAATCCTTACATGCAATCTTCTCAGGTGCAGAGCACACATTTCTTCATGTATGTGAAGAAGGACCTTTGGGAACCTTTAAGAAGAGCTACATCCCAAGGTCTGCAAATATTAGACTATCATTGTTGCTATTTGATATAGCATATTGGTGTTCATTTCTTGAATTGTGCAAAAGACAACATTTTTTGGCAAACACACTGTATACCCAC
This sequence comes from Procyon lotor, assembly GCA_028646535.1. NCBI lineage: Eukaryota > Metazoa > Chordata > Mammalia > Carnivora > Procyonidae > Procyon > Procyon lotor. The sequence goes on from JAQQSY010007106.1 coordinate 3,505, forward strand.
ATGACCTAGAGACATGGCCTAAAGAGACTTTAGACTGCCAAGAGACATCCCTCAAAGTTTTAAGTCTCCCTTTTGAGTAGTAGTGATAGAAAACAAGAAGAAATGTAAAAGTAATATGTGGGGGCCCACTCCATGTCTACTGCTATGCTGGGAATTACATCAGTCACTTAGTCTTCACAAAAGCCCCATGATATGTATGTACAATAGTCCACAAGGCGGGATATGTGTGTGTGTGTGTGTGTGTGCGCGCGCGCGCGTGTGTGTGTAAATGTCAGTGACTATATATAGTCATTGACATTTTGACCAGCAAAGTTATGTAAAGTTATGTAACTTGTGCAAGTCATAGAGTTGTATAACCCAAGTGGGCAGAACAGCTCTGGACTGGAGTTGGGCAGTGTCTGCTTCCTCTATCATTCCCCTCCTTCTTGAGCTAATAAAAGTGTCAGATCATACTCATATTCATACTATCTGACCACATTTCCTTCAGTGCTTTCACAACTACCCCTTCTGGCCCTTTTCCAGGGAGAAGGGATTTAGGGGGAGCTAAACAAATGAAATGTACAGATTTTAGGTCATGAATGGAAATACAGGGATTTTTAGATGGCATGTTGTGATCGCCTTTTGTAGACACCAAACTGGATTCCTAATGGCTCTGAGGGACAATGATTCTCCAGTTTTAGTGTGCATGTAAATCACCAGGGCAGACTCCCTTTCCCAGCTTTATCCTCAGAGACTCTGGCTTGATAAATCTGTAGCATGCTAGGGAATGAATTTTGGTAACAAGCACCTCAGAGAAGCTGATGAAGAAGATTCTCAGATCACTTGATACTTGGGGTTGTGCTGTCTTAAAATCTGTATGGTTTCCTTAAATGCATGCTTTTATGAGGCACTTTGCTCACATTTCTGAAATCACCAGATTTCTGAATACTTAACCATTGTGAAATAATGATTCTATCATCAATGGGTTTCTAGAAATCACTGAGAGGAACAATGATAGAAAAGAACTGATTCATACCACCAGAAGGCAGTATGTCCAAGGCGTTCATATCATACAAACAAGCATTTGACCAGGTAAGATTTTTAAGAATTGGGAATTTAGGGGCGCCTGGGTGGCTCAGTCGTTAAGCGTCTGCCTTCGGCCCACGTCATGATCCCGGAGTCCTGGGATCGAGCCCCACGTCGGGCTCCTTGCTTGGCAGGAAGCCTGCTTCTCCCCCTACCATTCCCTCTGCTTGTGTTCCCTCTCTCGCTGTGTTTCTCGCTGTCAAATAAATAAAATCTTTAAAAAAAAAAAAGAATTGGGAATTTAGGAACTGTGAGCGTCTTAGGGTGTGTGTTAGGGAAGTAGGGGGTGGTGAGTGTTGTAGCCATTACATCAACTGATGAGAACAAACCAAAAAACCCTTAAAATTGCATTCTCTTTAAGAGAATGAAAAAACTGAAAGGAATGTATTTTATCAGGAGAGCCTGTTATATTAAAAATTCACCACCTTACATCAAGGATAAATGCTAAAGTGAGATTTTTTAGAAGGTAAAAATTTGTATCCACAAGATACTTATAGTACCTATCTCAGGATCTCTTTCGCTGTTCATGTTGCTGGAAGAGTCTTTGTAAATACTTTTGCCAAAGCATATCAATAGCATATTGTGAATGAAGCAACAGAACCTACTGTTTAATAGAAGCTAGAGGTGAAATGTGTGACCATTGGTTTTCAATCTGAATCTATAAATGCCTGGCAAGGGATCATTCCTTTTACCTAAGTACCTTCCATTTTAAAACTTCTGTTGGCACTGTGATTTTACCAAGATCTGACTTCAAGAATCCCAAGAATGATAACATAGTTTGATGTGCTCTTGATAATGGAATAAATAAAGCATGAACTTTGGAAGAAAATTTGGAAATTCCACATTATTCATGTTAGCCAGCTGGAGAAGAGGGGCGAAGTGTGGAAAGTCTTAGACTATATACATCATAAGGAATGCTTTTCTTATTTTGAAGAAAAGATTTAAACCATTTTAAAACATACCATTTTCCATAAAAAAAGCAAACATTGATGAAACACTTCATTGCCTGTTAAAAATAGCAGAGAGAAGGAAGGTCTGCAGGTGGCCTGGGTGGCAGTGGAATTCCACCTAGCTAAGAATTTAGAATAGGGAACTATCATCTAGGCAGTAGAAGATTAAGACAGGAGTTACCAATGGTTTACCAGCCAAGGGGTAATTCTAAAGAATACACTCAAATGAGGAAATCCAAAGGGGAATATGAGTGTTAGGAATCTCCAACATGGAAATGAGAGCAAACACACTCAACTGAGAGCAAATTAATGGGTAGAAGGAAACAGTGGTTCAGGGCAATGGCCTTCTGGAATTTGTGCTTTACTTTTATGAGATGTTTGAGTCATAATATACAGGAAGATGGCCTTAACATAACAGACTACCCTAAAGTGAAGGGCAGACTGGACAGGCACTCTTAGGTAAGCTCTCAATATCTACATCTACCTATATCCATATTGACTTGTGAAAAGGAGATCTGTATAACAGGAAAGGCAGCTATCCTGATTAATGCTAAATTGACAATAAACAACACAGGCTCTAGAAATATCACCACCACAGCCTACCAGTGATGGATTTTCAGGCTGACCACCTAAGGACCAAATTGAAACATACCAGTGAAAAGACAGTTACATACTCATTGGTAACCACATATGCTGAAGTAGAATTACCTGGTATTTATCTACATACTGCAACAACAACAACAACAACAAGACACAGCCTATTGGAAGGGCACTCTTTGGTACTTTATGTCAGTTAGTGGCACATATCAGGGGAGCTACTAAGTTTCAATCATATGGATTGGGTTCCTTTTGTCTTCCTAGTCCCCCAGTCCATGACTGTTCAAATCCCTTGTAGTGATGCTGCATTATCAAAAGTAACCACATGCAGTTGTGGGGGTTTTGACCAAAGGGCTCTGGTGTTACCTAAACTAGTGAGAAAAAGAAAGGATGTGGAAATAAGTAAACATCCTGCTCATGTTCCATGTTGTTACTTTTCCATTCCTTCTCCCACTATTTAAAGTAGAAACTCTATTCTCTGGCCAATATGAGAACTAGAATTCTGATTTTGATAGTGACACCCATCTGAGATGAGTGTTCTGTGATTAAGGCCCTGAATCTATTCTGACCTACTTTGAGGGTCTGAAATAATGCTGGACTGTACTCTGTGTAGGCACATAGGAGTCAATCCTAGGAAAGCAGCTCATTGAGACTAAAAGGTGAGATTGTTAGCTGGGTCTGACAATTAGTTACTCAGAAAAAGAAATGGTGAAAGATAATTTGCAGGCAAGACATGCTAGGTACTTGCTGAGGACTGATAAACCGACACTTGTTACAAAGTTCCTTATATAATGCAGGATATCTCTAGGTTTTGTGCTAAAAAGTTACCTAGGATGAGTAAATTGATGTCATAGGCAACTGGGTCAAGTGGATAAACCATGATCTGAGAAGGGGATAGGTGACACTACTGACACTCATTTGCTGAGAGACCCAACTAGTAAAAGATTCAGTGCACAGTATATACCCTTCTTCTAGCCTTCCATTGCCCAGATAGGAAGCAATTGGCAAGGAAGAAAAAATGTCAACTTGAATAACTTAGAAAAAGGTCTAGATTTTGAATTATCCCCAAATCAGATAGTCATGGAAAGGACAACAGAAAATGACAGGAATCCCTTTGCTCTGGTTAAGCAAAAAGGTTTCCCTTCTATGCAGTCAAATGCTCTACCACTGAGCTATACCCCCAAAGGTTTCCCTTCTATGATTAGGTGGGCTGAACTGGTATATGTGGGAATATGTGGCATTACCTAGCAAGGTGTGGGAGTCACTGTCACTTTAAGGCAAGAAACCATTGCCCCACCACACAGGAAAAATCTATAGCTCTGTAGAATTAAAGACAGAGTATCACTGTCTACTCTGCTTCAGAGGATTTCCTTGTCATTTGGGTGGCTATGTTGTGTATCAAAATGGCTCTAGTTGATACTGAATATGAGACTCTCATCTGTTCTCACTGGTTCATAAAACATCTTTGAGGAAAGCAGATAATGGCCCCCCAAAGATGCCTACCTCCTAACCCCCAATACTTGTGTTACCTCACATGAGAAAGGGGACTTTGCAGATGTAGTAAAGGTCATGGGCCTTGCGATGGGAGATTATCTCAGTGTGCCCTTTCTAATCATGTGAGTCCTTAAAAAGCCGGGAGTCTTTTTTGCTGGGGTCAGAGAGAGATGCCATGATGGGCAAAGGGTTAGAGAAATAAGACTTTGCTGGCTTTGAGGATGGAGAAAGTGGGGCACCAGCCAAGGAATGTGGGCAACCTCCAGAAGCTGGAAAAGGCAAGGAAATCCCTAGAGTTTCTGGAAGGGAATTCATCCCTGATGACACTTGGATTTTATCCTGTGTCACCCTTCTGACCTACTGAACTGTAAGATGACAAATTGGTATTGTTTTAAGCCACTAAGCTTGTGGTCATTTGTTACAGCAGCAAGAGTAATCTAATACAATCCATGTGATGACAAATCTCCAGTCCAGATTTCTAGTTTTCTGGTTGCACCTGGTCTTTTCTCACTTTCGTCTTAATTAGAGAATATCAAGCTATAGATATCTCTTAGTAACTTCTCAATTAAAAAAGATAATATAAACATCCTGAGTGTGAGCTATGAGTTCTCATGGTTCAGCACGGTAAACAGGACAGGTGGTGACAGGCAGAAAGCTGTCTCCTGTAACACGTGTCCCTACCCATATTTTGCTGTAGAACACCAGAAAAAGGCAAGTTTTAAATTCAAACAGCCTACTTTCAGTCCTCTCTGTTACATATCTCCTGTGTTATATGAGCTACAATATTTGTGAAACTCAGTTTTGTCATCTGCAAAAATCAGTAATATCTTCTTTTTAGGACCTTATTTCTGATAAAATTTTAACCATAATGAATAACTAAGGACTCTGAGATACCTATGTGGCTCAGAGCCCTGGGATTGAGCCCCTACATCAGGCTCCATAGTCAGAGGGGAGTCTGATTGTCCCTCCTTCTGTCCCCCCCCCCCGATGGCTCAAGCTCTCTCTTTCTCTCTCAAATAAATAAAAACAAATCTTTAAAAAAAAAAAAAGACTAAATGAGGTAACATATGCCAAGCACATAGCAGGGAATCCTGTACATGTGTTTTACACATAATAGTTTGTAACTATTTTGAAACAATGGCAGCTCTCTAGGATGAGGCAGACACTGGGGAAAATGGCCTGGAGACTGAGGCAGAATTGTAGACATATAGACAGAAGGCAAGGCACAGTTTCTAAGAAGCACACTTGCACAAAACCACAACTTGGTCCTAGGCTTGGCATTGATCAATGGGTGGAGTCCAAAGTGAGGTAGTGGGTTCTGATCAGGTGAGTGAGACAGAGTGCTGGAAAAATCCTTGGTATGATTCCTGGAGAACCAGGCAAGCAGAAGGTTGTCATTGGAAGAGCAACCCAGCAAGCAGCACTACCATCAGAACACAAGGAGCATTATGTCTGCAGAGCATTATGAGGAATGCAAGTCAGGATAACCAGAAGGCAGGTGGATGAGGTTTCCTGGGAGGTGGAACACACGGAGCCCCCAGGAGCTGGGATTTGGGAAGCCTTGAGAGGTAGAGTAGGATTATCAGTTTAGCCAACTGCATCCTCTATCTCATAACTAACGCTAAGCTTTCCACTAAATGGGAGAAGCCATAGCAGCCTAGGTATCCTTGGCCTCAGTCACAATCCCTTAGGTGGGACCATCTCAGCCCCCCAGCTGGAGGGAGCTGGGAGACTCCAAAGCAGAAAAAATAATGCAGACACTGAAAGTAATCATTTAAAAATTCTTCTTTTCTTCCCTCTCATACTTTCCCTCTTATTCATCTGTCTCTTGGTCATTGGCCATAGTCAGATTCCTTGACTTTGAATGATGTTTTACACCCCCGTATCTGATGCTCTCATTATTCAATCTACCACCATGCTGTGTCCATTCAACCTGCCAGATATATTCCACCAGTCCTTTTCCAGAATTGCTCCTGACTAGCTATCTTCTAAGGTAGCTTCCCCAAGTAGCTGTCATCTTGTCATTCACTCCTTCTTTATGTCTCTACTGTCTTTTACTCCAATATTAGTTTTCTTTTTTTTTTTTTAAAGATTTTGTTTATTTATTTGACAGAGATCACAAGTAGGCAGAGAGGCAGGCAGAGAGAGAGGGGGAATCAGGCTCCCTGCTGAGCAGAGAGCCCGATGCAGGGCTCGATCCCAGGACCCTGAGATCATGACCTGAGCCGAAGGCAGAGGCTTTAACTCACTGAGCCACCCAGGTGCCCCCAACATTAGTTTTCTATAACATTTCCATAATCAAGCCAAAGAAGCCACACTAATCTACTATGACCCTATTCATAATGCTCCAATTCTTTTGCTAGCACTCTTAATTATACTTAGGGTAGCCCATTTCTGCCAAAAAGGCTTCTTCAAGACTATGCCAAGGAAACCCTCCTGTTCTATTTTCCCCCCCAACTTCAACTAACTTAATGATTCTCAAATAGTTCATAGTAATTGACAAATTAAGGTAGAGTTCTCACCCTGGTTATCCAGAGAATAGCAGTTGCTATTGTACCCCTCCTTGACATCAAACACATTTTACAGTAGGGAGTGGACTCTAACAAGAAGCTCATATTACTACCCTGATTCTTGCTTGAGATAGTCCCGTTCTGTATAAGAGTTCTGTGATGAGAGTTGCAGCTTCTGCTGGAGACTCATAGCTCACAAGTCTTGGCCCAGGGTTCCTTGTCTCACACCAGCTTCTGAAGCTGCATCTGGTGACTTCTATTTTGCTGTTTATGGACACTATTAACCATCACCAGACATTCTTTCAAGAAGCTTAGGGGCAGTGCCTTCTCTTCTCAACATCTCCCTACAATAAGAGGTGGGAATATGGGGCTGTCTATGTTCAATCTGCAGTAAGTATTTGATACTCCATAACTCTAAAATGCCAGGGACATTTCTGGTTGCACATTCATGTCACAGTCATCAAATAATGTGCCTTGATGTATTTGAAGTGTGCTTTAGAATTTTGAAATGTATCTTAGTACTTAATATTG
>JAQQSY010007107.1:0-10651 GCA_028646535.1 Procyon lotor
GTTCTTGATGAGATTCGGAAAGTGGAAATGGTTGTAGCACATTGGAAAGAAAGTTTTCAGAGAGACAAAGTAAGGTTCACAGAAAGTATTTCAGGGCATTTTTGAGTTTAGTAATCATTAATTTATGATGGAATGAATTTGACCTACTGTGAATTCTCAAGCAGCACTTCTGCTGCTCTGGGGAAAGCCAGAGAGAACTCAGTTGTACATTGTTTCATTCAGACCTGTAGTTCTACCGTCCAAGTGCAATGAAAAAAAAAAAAAAAAGTGAGGCAGGGAGACCAGAAAGTATGTTATTAAAATTAAAAAAAAAAAAAAACACCTGTGTGTTATCAGCTTGAGAAGCAGGAAAGTGAAGAACACAGAGAGGCAAAGGAAAGGCATGTCCAAGAGCGGTTTAAAGATGGTTGTCTTGGGCGTGGTTGAATAATAAGGACGGATGTGGAAGTGCATTCATGAGAGATGATAGCCAGTCCAAGCCGTGACTCTGGGGTGGATGGCCGAAGTGGAAAAGGAGTGAGAGCACTGGGGATAGAGAGAAGAGCATTAGACAGAGGAGGCCATGGTGATGATGGATCATTAAGATGAATACGGTCATTAGACAGATAAATATCAGCCTCTGGACCAAGAAAAGGCTATGAGCCGGTGCCAGAGTCCCCAGTCAAAGGGGAGAAGTGAACAGGATGTCTGCAGACGTTAACAATGAGAAGGTGGGGGGCACCTGGGTGGCTCAGTGGGTTAAGGCCTCTGCCTTCAGCCCAGGTCATGATCTCAGGGTCCAGGGATCGAGCCCCGCATCGGGCTCTCTGCTCAGCGGGGAGCCTGCTTCCCCCTCTCTCTCTGCCTGCCTGTCTGCCTACTTGTGATCTCTCTCTGTCATATAAATAAATAGAATCTTTAAAAAAAAAAAAAAAACAATGAGAAGGTGGTCAGTGTGATAGTTTATGCTTTGTGGGGTTTTTTTTATTGTTTTTTAATTATTATGTTCGGTTAGCCAACGTATAGTTTATGCTTTAAAAAGAGAAGTTTGTGTAAGGGAGATCTAATGGGGAACAAGAAGAATGCCAGTTTCCGTTCTTGACCATAAGGTTCATGAGATGGTAGGAAAATAGCCCAAACCGCAAAACTGGTTATCTTCAGAGGCAAGCCAGAATTCAGTTAATGCATGGAGAAGACATGGGGGCTTTGCAGGTCTTGCACTGACAGTTCCAGAGGGTAACATGGAAGGATTTGGGAGGAGGGGAGGGGGTTAATGGCTGTGTTAGGGACAAAGAAGGCCAGAGAAATCTGGAAACAATATACTTGATTTAAAATGTTCCCTCTTATCAAGAGGTGTCAGAAAATGTTTTCTAACCAAAAAGAGATATTAATTCACTTTGATTAGAAAAATAAATATTATGACATGCATCCCTGATATCTGTTGGGATTTGTGAAACATGGGCAAAGGGATATTGTGCAAAATCCCACAGGATTAACAAGTAGAGAACTTTTATTATCTTTCCGGAGAAAGAAGCAGATTAAAACAAAACAATGGAATAAGAAACAAGTGAAATATTAGCAAATGAAACAACCCAAAACAAGCTAAAAGAGCTAAGTAATAGTTTTATTATAGGTACTTTTTCCCAGTTGTTTCCAAAAAGTATATGAGCACTTGACAGAAATGACACCAAGTCCTGATTGATGGATAAATTTTATTTTTAATACAACCGAAGGTGCATACTATGTGGATGCTGTCCAGTAAACATTTTTGAGTGCAACAGATGATGAAGTGTGGTCTGTGATTGTTTGAAAGTAGGTCCTACTAATGAGTAAAGAGATACAAGGTAGGAACCGTTTGACACCAAGGAAAGATGATGTACTCTCTGAAATATGTGAGATAGATAGAGATATATACTTAGAGACATATAAGTATATTAGATGAATCTAAATATACTTAGATATATAAGTATATTTATACATATATGTATATCTCTTATATATATGTATATATATATAAGTATATATCTCTCTATATATATGTATATATATAAGTATATATCTCTATCTACTTATATATTTATATATCTATGTATATAAAACAGAAAAACACTGTGGTTGGAAGAGTAACCAGAATTGAGAGGTCACAAAGGAACGGTGGTATGAACAGAGAGACATCGTTTTGTTATAACTTTGAGTGAGTTGTAATTGTTGAAGACATGTCTAGCATTGCTTTTCACCTAATGACTATTTCTAATATATTCCAAAATAGTCTGGCACTTGCAACCATGCAACTAACGTAAAACTGCTAAGAAAGTAATGGACAAGAGCAAAGCACAGTATGGTGAGCAATGAGGAGATTTGAGGTCAGAAAGACGGGAGTCTTGCTCCACCACTTAGTAGCTGTGGGCTTTCACCAAATTCCTTAGTTCCCCTGACCCTCAGTTTCTTCATTTGTGAAGCAGAGACTGTCGTGGCTCCTGGGGGGAGGTGGCTGGGAGGGTTATATGAAATTCTGTAGCTAGTGTGAGAAAGTGCCTGACACACAGGAGCTTCTCGGTAACCTCTCTGTGAGGTTGCACAGTGTAGCCATTGACCATGGGCTTGGAAACCAGACACCAAACCAGCTCTGCTACTTACTGCTGTTTGACTTGGGCCAACTCACTTACCCTTCCTGTGATTCCGGGTCCTCATCTGTAAATAGAAATAGTAACACCACTCATCTCAAAAGGGCTGTTGTCAGAATGAAACATACTTATGCCTCTTTAAACATAGCCTGATGCATAATAAGTAGCCGATAAATACTTTTTGCAACACTGTATTAAAATTCCTTAATTATAAAGTAGTACTAATTAGAAACTTTTATTTATAATATCATTAAGGACCCTTTGTTAGGGTATCCAGTCAAGAAGGGGAGATGTATGAAAGTAAAAGGTTTTAGTTGAACCTTACGTTATTTTTAAAAATCTCACTAAGGTGTTTCGTTCACCTGATGTGGTCTCTACGCTCTTTGAAGATCAGTATAATTCATGATAATGATGTGCCAAAAAACATACAGGACTCTATAAAAAGTAATCTCCTACTCATTGATCAGCCTCAGGTTCTCCTCCCTTTTCTCAGCCAATTTTTCAATGCCTTTGTAGCAGTTTAGATGTAATTACAAACATCTGGTCCCACTGACATCCCTTTAGTTTCACAGTGTTATTGCTCAAGCTCCAGACACTCTTTTTAGAAGCACCATTTTATTGTTCATTTAGTAGAAATGAGGCAACTCTGAGTGCAATATGGTTGCAGTGAAATAAGTAATTTCTGGCAACCCGTAGAGACAATGTTTCTACTTTGTTGTTGGTAAATACATGTGCATTTCCCTTGAACATATTACTTGCAGATAGTATTTACTTTTTTTCCAGCTACAAAAAGGGGAAATGGAAGGAGTTAAGATGCTTGAAAAAGATGTATGCTATGTTTATTGTCATTTGGTTGGCTCGTTTCCTCACATTTTTGCATTAATTATTAAGCATAAGTTCTTGCAATTTTTCTGTGAGGAAATGACTGCGTACTTTTCTGGAATGTCTCTTGCAATCTTCTAGTATCTTACATGATTTACATAGACCAGGCATAAAAATTATTAAAATTCTTGGAAGATTTTGGTAGCCCTAAGTATTTTGAGATCTTTGAAGAAAAAGGTCTTATGGAATGGAATGATAAAAGCACAAAAAGATCAACTATGGGCACAATGCAAAGAAACTGGGCCATGGGGGCTGGGATCCAATGGTTGGAATCTCAGCCCTCCCATCAGACAGCTATGTAATCATTACTGAGGTATTTCCTTTCTCCGATCCTCTACATAGTAGGGCTGATAATACCCATAAAGAGTGTTGTGAAGATTAATGCAATCATATGGATTATTCCACCAGTCCTGTGGATACCCATAATAAATGCTCTGTTAAATTTTTTTCCATTCCATATCAGTAAGTACATGTTGCACATAGTTTTTACTCAACAGTTTTCTAGATCTGTCACAGAAGACATTTCTTCAAAATTGTAATATGGTGACTTAGGTATTAAAGAAATAAAGACTGAGACCACTTTATTTGTAAATATGTATATACTATCATTATCAGGATCGCTGGTGGTTCTTAAAGTCTTGATTTAAATGGAACACTCATGAGAACATGTTATGATAAAAGTAAAATATACAAAATTTTTCTTACTGTTTTGAAGCAAAAGTATTAAAATATATTCATGTCAGATTTAAAGTAGGATGCCAATTTAGACTTTTTCATAATAATATTGTCATTACTACTATACTTTCTGGACAAACAAGCCAAACATATTTTCTTTATTCATGAGTATATCTGGTTAGCAACTGTGGCCTTTTCATTTTATCTTAACGTTTAAAAAATGATGTGTATCATTTTTTTTTCACATGCATACACATTCTAATTTCAAAAACTGGTAGAAAAAAACTTCAAATTTTCAAACTTGAACAAACTTATTATATTTATTATGATGATGAAATTCTAAGAAGAGATACTGACATTTTATGCAGTTGTAGAATTTTAAAATTATTGGGATGCCCGGGTGGCTCAGTTGGTTAAGCGGCTGCCTTCAGGTCATGATCCCAGGGTCCTGGGATCGAGTTCCACATTGGGCTCCATGCTCGGCAGGGAGCCTGCTTCTCCCTCTGCCTCTGCCTGCCACTCTGCCTGCTTGTGCTCTCTCTCTCTCTCTGACAAATAAATAAATAAAATCTTTAAAAAACAAAAAAGACTATTTAAAAAAAAAGAATTTTAAAATTATTTTAGCTTGTTTACATAATGTCAACATCTCAAAATCCTTTAGTAGTTCCTTTTGTTTTGTTCTTGTTTTGTGGGATTTTTTTTTTTACAGAAAAGAGAACTAAAATAGAAAATAAATGATTTTCCCAAAATCACACAATATGTAAGTGTTTGACCCAGATGGACACTAAGTTTTCTGACTTTTAGTCCATCTCAATTTCTATTATATCATGCTGCAGAATTTCTTTCCCCTAAATAACATGTAGTCATGTCAAACAATTTTATTGTCCTATTAGAATAATGTTTTTCAATTATGTTACTGACTGGCTTCTGAGATGTGTGGTGTTTGCAATTAATTTAGTCATTTTATAGGTTCATTTTTGTCTGAAACTGCTTAATGATGTAATCTGAATCTTGTATATAACAAAATTAAGTGAATGAAACTAATCTGTATATTAAAATATGAGTGGATGTAGTTTCAGTTTTTGCTCTTTAATCTCTTTTTTAATTACTTTTTTAATTTTAATACCAGTATAGTTAACATAGTGTTATATTTTTCAATCTCTTTTTTCAAAATATAATTGACTACAAGAAGCTTTGTAAAAATCCTATATATATAATATTCTAGTGTAGCATTCTGGTTGGGTCAGCAGTAATGTGCACTATGCATTGTCCTAAGGAAATCTGAGGGCAGAATCATCTTTTGAATAATAATGCTTATTTACAGATGACCAACCAGGATAATAAAGTAGTTTAACAGTATTGAGGCAACATTCAAAGAAACGGACATGTGAGTCTGAGAGTAGAGTCAGTATTTTGGGGTCAGACAACTGCGGGTTGGAATCCCAGATCCTCCCCCAGTTACCTCTGTGACAGGTCTGGGAAAGGTCACTCAAGCACTCCTGTCCGTGGATTCCTCTTCATTGAAGTCACTGAAAGGGGTGCAGTGGCAGTTGCCTAAGCTTAGAAATCTGCTTGCCAGAGTTCAACACTCAAAGCCATGGATAACTAGTCATGTAGGTTCCAGCATGTGCTAAGTCCACAATTCCAAATCCATCTGCAATCCCAGTGATTTTAATAGTTCATTTGCCTAGAATACCCATTCTGTGCTGACCTGAACTATTTATCATCTCTACTTCTCCCACTTAATGTGAAGGGTCTGTGTTTCACTACTGATGTCATCTGACACCCTATTGTGATGTTATAAAATTTAGAATTTGTGTATCATGTTAACTTCTACAATAAAATAAATGGTGAAATTCTGAATTCCAAAGCTCACTTGGTTCCAAAATGTTTAAGCAGATACTGTGAACCTATGCCTCAGTCAGCTTCCTCATCTATGAAATGGGGACAAAGCATACCTGAATCACTGAATTGTGGAGACTAAATGACATAAGGAAACTGCAAAAATTTCCTGTGTCCTTTCATTCCATTTTTGGTTTTGTTTTTGTTTTCTGGCAAAAACACTTAATGTGAGCTCTACCCTCTTAACAAATCTGTAAATGCACTATGCCTTATTGTTATCTATAAACACCATATTTTCCAGTGGATCTGACACTCATCTTGTATAACTTTATTTATTTATTTATTTATTTATTTATTTATTTATTTATTTATTTATTTAGGAAAGAATGGGGAGGGGGAAGAAGGAGAGGAAGACAAAGAATCTAAAGCAGGTTCCATGTCCAGCATGGAGGCTGACATGGGGTTCGATCTCACGACCCTGAAATCATGGCCTGAGCCAAAATCAGGAGTTGGATGCTTAAGCTTAACCAACTGAGCTACCCAGGCACCCCTATATCTGTAAATTTATACACAGAACCTGATTTTTTTCACATACAAATTTGAAATTGCTACTTTGTAAAAGAATATTGAAGGGGAAAAAAAAGCATCATTGAAAATTTCAAAATATTGTTAGGCACTTTTAAATTTATTTATGAATAATAATTAAAAAAAATACTGTTGAAGGGAAGCCTGGGTTACTCAGTTGGTTAAGCATCTACCTTCAGCTAGGTCATGATCCCAGGGTCCTGGGATTGAGCCCTACATAAGGCTCCTTGCTCAGCAGGGATCCGGCTTCTCCCTCTGCCTGTTGCTCTCCCTGCTCTCCCTCCACCCTCTTTCTCTCTCTCTGACAAATAAGTAAATAAAATCTTTAAAAATAATAATAAATAAAAATACTATTGAATTACAAACTATGGAAAACACTATTATCCTTCAGAGATTAACATTGTTAAAGATCTTAAATCAGCCCAGAGGGGAGGCATCCTCAGACCCACACGCTGAACTTTCCCTCCTATTATCCTCCTTTTTTTCCTCTATTTTTTAGGAGCCCAATTTGTCTACTGCAAGGATGGAGTCCAGGCTTGGGAGGGCAGTTCTAAAGGCTGACTCTAAAAGGGTTAGTTTTTGACTGCCAGGTCCCTTGTACCAGTCTTTCCCAGTTGTATCTTGGTGGTCAGGCATTCAAACTGGAGGTGACTACCAATCTGATTGTTTTTGCGTAGAGTTTTCATTGGTTCCATTTACAAAAAACCTTAGAGAAAATGCAATGACAGAAAAAAAAGTGAGGTTTTGTAGAAGTTACTGAACTTGACAAAAATCTATACTGTTACTTCTTTCTATCACTTTATTATTTATACAATACAAATTGGTGCCTAACACTTTAAAATTATATGTTTGGGGTGCCTGGGTGGCTCAGTGGGTTAAAGCCTCTGCCTTCGGCTCAGGTCATGATCTCAGGGTCCTGGGATTGAGCCCCGTATCGGGCTCTCTGCTCAGTAGGGAGCCTGCTTCCCCCTCTCTCTCTGCCTGCCTCTCTGCCTACTTGTGATCTCTCTCTCTGTCAAATAAATAAATAAAATCTTTAAAAAAAATAAATAAAATAAAATAAAATTTTATATGTTTGTTTACAAATATTTTTCACTTTGGCCAAAAGCTGATCACATATATGTCACATATGTGTATGTATTCAGCTTTTATATAACATGTATACATACACATATATGTGATATATAAAAGTAAACAAAAGAAAAGAAAAAGAAATGGTATCTTCTGCTCATATTAATATCCTCACCAGATGCTATTGGCTTCATGTAGTTTTGGCTTTCAATATAAAATGTGACCTTTTCTTCTGTCTTACTCTGAAATCATGGAGAACTTCATAATAAGAGTGAACCAATAGCAATTGAACATTTTCAGTTCTTGTGGAAATTTTCTCCTACAATGAGATAGGCAGAAATGGTATTTATGACTAAAGTGCTATTTCAAAATAAATAGGAAAAGTGTGAAATATTATAGATGTCATTATAAAATGCAAATATCACAGCAGAGTGGATTAGACATTGAGATCTCAGCTGGGTTTTACTTGAACCTATTTACTGCATAAAGATGAACACTGGTAAAAAGTTTTTCTTGTTCTCTCTTTCTCATAAATACATAAATACGTAAATAAAATATTTTTAAAAAGGGGCACCTGGATGGCTCAGTTGGCTAAGCATCCAACTCTTGGTTTCAGCTCAGGTCATGATCTCAGGGTCATGAGATCAAATCCCATGTCAGGCTCCACACTCAGTGGGGAGTCAGCTTGAGATTCCGTCCCTCTCCCTCTGCTCCTTCCCCCCCTCCTGCTTGCACACACTTTTTCTCTTTAAAATAAATAAATAGCTAAAATATTTTTTAAAAGAGCTTTTCTTGTTCTTAGTAAGCCTCTTTGTATAATCCATAGCTATGCTTGTCTCACAGAAGTCATGAATTTTTTTGTAAGTTTGCCAGAGAAATTTATTGACTTAACAATAACAAAGCATTTTAAAATCTTTTTTTTTTAATGTTTTATTTATTTATTTGACAGAGAGAGATCACAAGTAGGCAAAGAGGTAGGCAGAGAGAGAGGGAAGCAGACTCCCCGCTGAGCAGAGAGCCCGATGCGGGGCTCGATCCCAGGACCCTGAGATCATGACCTGAGCCGAAGGCAGAGGCTTTAACCCACTGAGCCACCCAGGGGCCCCTAAAATCTTAAATTCAAAATCATGTGTTCATTATTATTTATAGGCTAGAGATTAGATAGATTAAGAGGGAGAAGGCGAAGTGAAGGTTGGGAATCAGTTACAGAGATACAAGTAGGGAAAGAGGAGAAAGAGGGCTTGATGTGTTTGGATGAGGTAATAGAGATGGTGCTGGGTCTGAAGTCCCAGCTCCGTGAAGTGGATGAGACAGTCCCATCTGACCTCCACCCAAGCAATGTATCTCATTTATCTCCTTAAACACAAAAGTAGATTTAGTATTTCCCTTCTTACATTCTCATTTCGAGATCCTGTGCCTGGCTTATACTCATTTTGCCCGTGCTATTGCTGACTCTGAAAAACATTTTTGTTGACCAATATTAAATTTCCAAAACATACATTGAAAAGACATTTTAATTGATACTTCAGATTGAAATTTACTTTCAGCCGTAGCATTCCAAATTCGGGCTGCAGAACTTCCGCTAAAGTAGGTCAGTCAAGCGGGGCCTGGACTCCCAATTGTGTCCTTGAATCAGAAAAGCTTATCTAGAAGAGCCAGGTAGTTACCATGGAGAAGGGATGTTCCAGGCAGCACATGATTAGTGAAATGGACATTTTATTGTATGTGACCAGGAGTTATTACTGGGCTTTGGTTAGCTGTGGTTTTTGTTACAATTACATTGCCTAGTTGGAAATAAACTAATGTCACTCAGTATCTGCATATAAGTAATTTGTTCTCTCTCTCAAAATACTGTGCCACAAAATAGCACAACAGGAAGTTTGCAGTGCAGGAAATTATGTGTAGGACTGAGGGGGGACAATCCAGGGAAAAGCCTGATTTTTACTATGATTACCCATAGAGTCTGTGACTAATCACTTCGGGGTCAATTCTGTAATTTGCAAGTAAAAGTTTTAAAAATATTGTTAGAAAAGTGGTAAAACTATGCATGTTAATAAAAAAAATACTTGGAGAAAATCCAGAAAAGCATAAAGCAACAAATAAAGATTATCTATGAGTTCATTATCCAGAGTTCAGTGCCATTAAATTTTGGATATATTTATTTCCACTATTTGTTCCGTATCTATTTTATTTATTTATTTGTTTATTTATTTATTTATTTGTTTATTTATTTATTTATTTATTTACTTGGGAGAGAGCCGAGGGGTGGAGGGGGGGGCGGGAAAGTAGAGGGAGAGAGAGAGTCTGAAGCAGACTACACACAGCATTGAGTCACACTCAGGGCTCAGTCTCAGAAGCCTGAGATCACTTCCTGAGCAGAAACCAAGATTCCAATGCCTAACTGACTGTGCCACTCAGGCACCCCTGTTCTGTATCTATTTTTAACATAGTTGAAACAATTCTGTATGTGAAATCCTATAATTTTATTCTTTACATTTAAACAGAACAATTTTCATCACTTTACTCTAAATTCTTCATTAAAATTATTTCAGTAGCAGGGTCCCTGGGTGACAAAGTCAGGTAAGTGTCCGGCTTTGCTTTCAGCTCAGGTCTGATCTCTGGGTCCTGAGATTGAGCCCTTCCTCAGAGCTCTGCGCTCAGCATGGAGTCTGCATGGAATTTTCGCTCCCTCTGCTCTTTCCCCAACCCTAAATAAATAAATACATACATACATACATATATACATACATACATACATAATCTTTTAAAAATAAAATAATTTCAATAGCTAAATTTATTTATTTATGAAATAATATTTATAAGATAAAAATGAAATGAAAATTATAAAAGCAGTTTGGTAAAAGTATTAAGTTGATTACAGAATAACAGTTTACATATCCATAAAGTGTTTACAAATATCTATTTCACATGTAAGTATGTGTAAATGTATACATTGTCATATACACACACATACACAGCCTATAATGTTTGAC
>JAQQSY010007108.1:0-10650 GCA_028646535.1 Procyon lotor
CAGGTGAATGGATAAAGAAGATGTGGTTCATATACACAATGGAATATTACTCAGCCATCAGAAAGGGTGAATACTCACCATTTACATCAACATGGATGAAACTGGAGGGGATTATGCTAAGTGAAATAAGTCAGGCAGAGAAAGACAATTATATGGTTTCACTTACACTGACATGTGGAACGTAAAGGTTAGCATGGAAGACATTAGGAGAAATGAAGGACAGGGGATCAGAGGGGGATCTGAACCATGAGAGATGAAGGACTCTGAGAAACTGAGGGCTTTAGAGGGGAGGGGGTGGGGGATGGATTAGGCTGGTGATGGGTATTAAGGAGGGCACGTATTGTAATGAGCACTGGCTGTTATATGCAAATAATGAATCATGGAACACTACATCAAAAACTAATGACATACTCTTTTGTGACTAACATAACATAATAAAAAAAATTTTAAAAAGAGCTATTTGTTGGGGGAGCTGGGGTGGCTCAGTCCGTTGAGTGTATGACTCTTGGTTTCCACTCAGGTCCTGATCTCAGGGTCATGAGACTGAGTCATGTGTTGGGCTCCATGCTTGGCATGGAGTCTGAGATTCTCTCTTTCCCTCTGACCCTCCTCTCACTCATGCTCTCTCTCTCTCAGGTAAGTAAATCAATGGAATCTTTTTTTAAAAAAAGAGCTATTTATTGCTTTATTCTAAAAGGGCATCTTGGCTGGCTATAAAAGTGTTGCTTCGTACTTTCTCTGCCAACTCTGAAGATATTCTTCCATTGTACTCTAGCACTCCATGTTTTAGGGAGAGGTATAAAGATAGGTGGATTTTTTTCCCTGAGTGATGAATCGACATTTTTTTTTTCCTGGTGATATGATTTCTTCTTTATTTTTGAGGTGTAATTACTCTAATAAAATATACCCTCTGCTCATGGACCTCCTTCAACTTTTCTGGGAACTGATGACCCTTTCCATCTGTATATTCAAATATTTATTTCAAAACCACTTTCCTTATTTTACAT
This sequence comes from Procyon lotor, assembly GCA_028646535.1. Lineage (NCBI taxonomy): Eukaryota > Metazoa > Chordata > Mammalia > Carnivora > Procyonidae > Procyon > Procyon lotor. The sequence goes on from JAQQSY010007108.1 coordinate 1,008, forward strand.
CTTTGGGTAATTTGTATGTTCTATTTATTTTGCTCATTAATCCTAGGCACCAATTCTTCATACATTGGATCTCCTTTGTCATCTCTCTAGCCATCATTTTCTGTTCTATAATTCTAAACGTGGTATTATTTTTTTTCTATTTTATTCTGCTCAGGTTTTCTCAAGCCTGTCCTCTATGTCCCTGAGCATTACTGTGGCAGAGCCTACTTCTCACTGACTTCTTCTGAAATGATTTTTACTTGTTGGATGACTTTATTTTTCTCTTCTGCTTTACTTGATTTTTGCCAATTTATTTTATTCTGTCTTCTTCTTAATAATTGGGTCCTTATATTTCTGCTTTGATTTCTTATTTTATAGAAGTAGCTATTTATTGCTTTACTGAATATCAACATCTTTCTGAGGCTATATTCACTGTCTGTTTTTATTTTACCATGACCTCCCCCCGTTCCCCCACCCCCAGAATTTGGGTGGAGGTCCTTTATTGAGTTTTGTTTTCTTTTTGTCTTTGAACGGGAGAGCTCCTTCTGGATGAGATATATGCTGCTGAACTATGCAAGAGAAATAGGTCAGGAGGGCAGCTTGGAGTGGCGGGTGAGAGAGTGCTTATCCAATGCCCCTGGAAAGTCTCTTTCCAAATGAAGCCATGCCTTCATTTCCTTATTCTTTGAAGAATCTGTCGTCTCCCATCTTTGCCATACTGGAGTCAATAAATTCACTAATGCCAGTTTAATTTTCACTTTAAAAATATCTTTTTTTGGTTTCACGGAAAATAGAATTTTTTTCCCATCCCCTTTGTGTTGTGTTCATTTCATAAGTGGTATGGGATCCAAAGCACATCTACTATACCTTTTAAATTGATATTCTCCTTCCAGTGTTTAATTTTTGTTGCAATAATTCACAATTGTTTCAGTTTCTGTACTTTAAATAACTGATGCATCTCAGGGTGTAAAGTTTTATCTGCTTATGGAATCGTTTATTTGAGGGCTGATATCTATAAATGAAATTAATGGGAAAGGATATGAACATTTTTAAGGCTCTTGATTTATATTTAAAATTTGCTATTTATAAATTTTTCTTTACATTTTTTCAATAATATATCAGGATGTCCTCACTCTATAACTTTGGGGGAGCCCAACATTGGCCAGTTCTATTTTTTTTTTTTAATCTCTTGATCATTTGACAAATACCATAGTTCATTTTATTCATTCATTCATTTATTTATTTACTTGTGATTTATTTATTTATTTACTTACTTGTGTGTTTGATTATTTCAAACTGAATTTTTTTTCCCATTTGTGTGCCTGAATGACTTGTTCATATTCTTCACCTAATTATGTATTGGAATAATAACATTGTTATCAATTTGTATGAGGTTTTTTTTTTTATTAAGAAGAGTGGTATCTTTATCATATTTGCTACAAAGTCATTTTCTTTGAACTTTATTTATGGTATATTTTACTTCAGAATTTTAAAATTTTTATGTAGTGAAATTAATTTTTAATAGTTTTGGTGATCTCTCTTTTGTTTTAAATCTTAAGAATTCTTTCCTTATTCTGAGATTAGATAAATGTTCAGTTATTTCTTTCAGATTTTTGAGAGTTTGATTTTTTAAAAAATGCTTTATTCTTTATTTCACATGAATTGTATTGACTATTTGACTTTGTACTCTGTACGTACTCTATATACACAATACATATTAGGGATGCATCCTTATTATTAAGGCATTTTTATAATGACTATTTTCTACACAGTAATTTGTTAGGGGGCTCTATCTTAAGTTATTTGATCTTCTTACTGGCTATCTAGATTGCTTCAGGATATTTCCTATGTCAGAGTTACACTGCAGTGAAAAACATTCTTTTTTTAGTAAGTATTTTCTTCATAGTTTGCATTATTTCACTCCCATTAAAAGTGTGATTATAGGGCCAAAGTTATGGATATTATTAAATCTCTTAATACAGATGGCTTTGCAAAGTAAGCTAGTACTCATTTTGCAATCTGAGCACAGCATGACTGGAATGTCTCAACAAAAGGAATTCCCCGAGGTGACTCGGCCTCTAGCCTAGCTTGCTGGCTCATATTTCCCATCTCTTACGGTCCCCCCCACAATTTCTAGTATGCAAAAATGGTCCTCATTTTGGAAACCATTTATTTTCTCATCATCTGCAGAAGAAAACAGTGAGGCTGAAGGCTACTCAAAACCTCTTCCCACAGTGATGGAGTCCCAGGTTGGGCTGGCTGAGAGGCAGCACGACGTTCCATTCTTATGCCACTGTTAGTGGCGAACACTAGCTCATCGACCAGGGGTCCAGAGTGGAAGGTGATTCTAAAGCTAACAGAGTTCCAAACTTCTGTCAATATCCAAGGAAAGAGCAGCTCACAGCCCGTACAAGAGCAGACACAGCTGGAAAATTCCTTGAGAGGGAGGCTATCTCTTCCTGTCCCCCAAAAGTCCTAATGATCGTCAGAAAATCTTTGAGCCCTTGCTTCTGAAAATTTTTTGAGGCAAAACCCCGAGAATTTGGCTTGGCTTTAATCAAATATTTATGATGCCCTCATTAGTCTCCAGTCCAAGGGTAGCACAGGCTCTCATTTGAATTTCCGAGTGGTAAGGGAGTTTTGAAAGGAAATGTCATATTATATGCACTGTTTATACAGATCAAATATGCATGTGTTGGTTTTGCAGACTAGTGTCAGTGCCGCTGTTATTTACTGGGACAGTGATAATGAGGTGCAGCAGGCATTCCCACTGGGGATCTCGGGGAACATCTGGGCTGTGGTGGGCCCACGGAAGCCACTTCATGGCACTCGAGGCTTCCGTGGGGCCACAAGGACTTGAGAAGGTGTCTCTGTCACTGTTCTGCCTGGCAAGTTTGACTGGTGTGCGATAATGAGGTGACATTCACACCCAGCCACACAGTGAAGAGGGGGAAGAATATTCTGGGCAGAGAAGGCTCTCCCATCACAGCCTGGAAGCCACAGAGAACAGGGGGCTTCATTCATGGAAGGCTAAGTCTAGTCAGAGACAGTGACGAGGGAGTAACCACGGGTGAGTAAGACCAGAGGGTAAGGGCCAGGCTTGAGTCACCTTGTTGACTCCATTGTGGAATTTAGACATTATCCTCAGGGCAGTGGGAAGGCCTTTCTGGGTTTCAAGCTAGCAAGTGACATCATCTGCTTTATGTCTTTGAAGATTGCTCTGGTTGCATGGTCAGGAGGCTGTCCCGTGAGCCCAGGAGACACCACAGGATGGGGACGTGGAAGACAGCGGTGGCCTTGCAGAGGCAAGGGTGGGGAGAGATGTATGTAGGTGCCAGAATCGATGTTATTCTGTGGCTATTTGTACACAGGGAGTGAGAAAGAAGGAAATCTCAAGCTCGGCTCCCGAATTCTAGCTTCGGTAACTATTCTGGGGTGTCTAGGAAAACCAGGGAAGTCGGTTTGGAAGGGCAGATGAGTTTGTCTTGGAGAATCTCAGTTTGAATCCGCTGCCGGCTGATCCGGCAGGGGTCAGGGATCAGGCCAGGAGTGGATCAGCCTTGGCCGTGGCCTTGAGGGACCTTGCAGTTTAGTTGAGGATGCAGGTAAGTAAGCAGAGGATCACACCAGAGATGAGCAGTGCCATGGGATGGGGAGGAAGAGGGAACCGAGGAGGGGCACCCGACCCCAACTGGAGGAGGAACGGTAGGAAATAGGGAAGTCTTCTCAAAAAAAAAAAAAAGACAAAACTAATATTTCATTTCCAATTTAAAGGATGAGAAGGTTTTATCTAGGTAGAGTAGGTATGGGCATTCTGTGGGAAGGGGCTACAGACGTGAGGACGTGGAATGGAGGGAGAGCGCTCAGCCAGTTTGCTTTGGAAACCGTGTCTCCACAGAACCCAGGAGTAAATAGGCATTCAGTATTTACGGGGAAGGGAACTGAATTAAAGGTTTGCACAGGGATGAATGGCAGCCAGGCAGGACGGCTGCAAGGGCAAGACCACACAGGGCCTGGCAAATCAAGGTGAGGCATTCCAGCTTTCTTGGAGGTCAAGGGGGGCTGGCGGACCACTTGCATCCAGGATGAGACACGGCTGTCTTTGCTGGTATTTGCTAATGCTGTTTTCACGGAAGGGTTGGAGCTCCTCAGACAACCTCATGAAGGAGACGAATGTTTAGATTTTGTTGGCCCGTGTTTCCAGGTCTTTGTTTAGTGCAAGTTCAGCAGAAATAGTCTTCTGTGAAAGTTGAAGGTCTAAAGCAGCTGTCATTGGAGGGAGAGCTGAAGGGCTTGCAGGTGCGTGGTGGGAAGGACTCCCTCAGGCACTCTGGGTGACTCCACACCCTGCTTTGCTCAGCTCCCACACTCTCAGGGAGGGCCCTGGCAGGAGAAATACAACACAAGTGGGGAAACAGAGAGGATGCGGAGCGGGGCCCGTCCCCGGGGAGAGAGGGGTCAGAGCTTGCCCATTCCGCGCGTCTGGCTATTGCTGGGGTGGTGGGGTTGCCCTGGTGGGAGGAATGGGCATCTTATAAGAATTCTTTCCCTCCTTTTCCCTCATTTCTCTGCATCTTCCTTTTTATTAACGCACCGAGTGAAGGATCCAGCGTGGAGCGAGGGGCGCCTGCTCTTGGGAGGTCGTGCGTGATGGAAAGTGCATTAGATTTGGAAACAGGCAGCCCTGGTTTTTTAGGCCCAGTTTTGCTTCTCCTTACTAGTGTGTGACATAGGATAGGCTGCTTCAAGTCTCTTAGCCTTTTTGTGGTTGTCATTGTTCTGAAATAAAGGAAAATTTCTTTTCCATCCGAGCACGGTGGTAAGATGGCAACGTCTGGAATCTGGTAGGCATTTAGTAAACACCCATTGTTGTCCTCACCCCATTCTGGGAAGTACTTTTGGATCAAGAGATCCAAGAAGATTCTAGAGGGAGGATCAGAGAGGCAGAATTTTCAAGAAGGGAGCATTAAGGAGACTGGATATATCTTTGCGCACAACTTACCTGTGTGGAAGAAGGCTCAGAAAGTGAAGAAGGAAGCTATGTATTGGAATGGAAGAAAGTATGCAAGCAGACAGAGGATCCCCTGGGGCAGCTCAGGGGGATTCCGTGCCTGACAGTGGGTGGGCATGTGGTAGGTGGGTCTCTTCCTCCCTAACAGAAAAGGTGAAACCTTTGATGTGTTGAACTGGGTCCTGTCCTGTGGCCCCAGGTGTCACGTCTACATAAAATTCTGTAGATTGCATATTGCATAAAGGAAATAAAGGCTGCTGACCAGTGAGTGATGCGTCAAAGGGCAGATTTATGACCAACGTAGGGAGGCAGAGCCCGTAACTGGTTCTGTGGAGAAGGACGGATGTGTGATTGGTTTGGGAGGGCAGGGCCTGTGTCTGCCTACACAGCTATTTGAGATCTGCTATCTCTCTGGTCATCTGCCTTGGGAGGGATGATCTCTATATGAGTCTTTCTGTTGGTTTCAGGATTAGGACACCCAGAATATGTCTGTTACTCTGTGTAATGATGACTAATTCATGGACAAACTGCAGAGTCGTACACGTGTTATTCTCACCCCTAATTCCACTGATTCCCACTGCACTCAGACCCATTTATCAGGGTTTTTTCCATGGCCTGGACACATGGTTATGAGAGAGAACAAAATACAGACAAAGAGGGAAAGATCCAGCCTTGGACCTAGAGATCTCCCACTGTAGTCAGAAGGTAGTCATAGGAGTTTCCTCCCAAATTGTTTGTTGGATAAAAGATAATATAGCTCGATGTGAAGAGTATATAATTAGAAGTCGGTCCTCTGAGAGCCTGGAGGGATAGCTACCAGCATGCATGGGGTGGTTGGAAGAGGCATTTGAGTTGGATCTTGGAGGAGGGGAGGGAAGAAGCAGGAGGCTATTTTAGCGGAGAGTGGTCAGGGTCATAAAATTGCAGACCTGTTTTCTAGCCCCACCCGCCCTGCAGATTTGTCTTGAATATGTGGGGGAAATGGTTCAGTTCCTTCCCATTGGTTTCCTCATCCGTGGTAAGCAGATGCTTGTCTCACTGTCTACAACCGCTTACTCCCCTACTCGATGTCAGAAAGAGGAAGCGGTGCCACAGCAGACTTGAAAATGCTTCAAAAAGTCTTTCGACAAACCAAGAAATAGGTTCTTAACAAAGAGAACAAATTGATGGCGGGGGGAAGGGGGGGTAGGCGTGAAATAGGGGATGGGGATTAGGAATATGCTTACCATAATGAAAAAACAAAATCCCTCCTGCTGCCCACTTGCCTTGGGTCTGGTGTGTCTTCCTCATGCTCTGTCTCTGGGCACTGCCCCAGGTCCATGCAAGGTAGCTTTATCTTTCTCCGCAAATCCACTGATTTCATTGTTCACCCTCCCAACTGTTACCTCCAACCTCATTTGTGTTGATTTGCTCTGCGACCATTGTAGAGCAGGATGCCTGTTTGTAAACTCTGTGAAGACCGAAGTCTTACCTGGAATTTTCCTCTTGGTATTCCCAAGGTCTAGGTAGACAGTGACAGGAGTTAGGGATCCCTGCATTCTTGGTGAATGATTCCCAAGGTCTAGGTAGGCGGTGACAGGAGTTAGGGATCTGTGCATTCTTGGTGAATGAGTCAATGGGTAAATAGATAGTTGGAAGAATGAGGGTAAGAGGTAAGGTAGACCCTTCCTAGTTGCTTTTTTCTTATCTATTGCGAAGAGGCAACTACTATGCTCTCTTGCCTTAAAATATCTGTATATTTTTTCTTTTCCTTGTGTGATGTGTAGAAAATTTCTACTTATCCTAATTTGTTGTAAGAATTTTTAAAAAATAAACATGTATAGAAAAAAAAAATACCAGTTCCACAGAAGGGGATTAACGTAGTTAATATTTTGATAAAGCTTTCAATTTTTTCCTCTGCGTTTATCTGAATAGTGACCTACCAATTAATCATATAAACATCAGTGTATTTTCAAAAGGGAAACAGCAGTATTAATACAGTTTTATTTCTTAATTATTTTCTACCTAGCATTCTATCTCAAGCATATTCTATGTTTGATATTTTTAAAAGGAACATAAATTTTCACTGACTATAGAATTCATTAAATCATTCTTAATTTTTTTGGACTTTTTTGGGTAATATTTAACCTCTTGATATTAAAGACAAGACAAAATAAATATATTACAACCAAATCTTTGAGGGCAAAGTTAATTATGGCCCTAAAATGAAGTTTTAGATTGGACTAATCAAGTCAATGTGTATAAATATTTTAAGACCTGTGACGTACATTGCCAAGTTGCTTTTCCCCAAAAATGCCTCAATTTATAAAATTTTCAGTAGTGAAAGAGCTCACCAAAAATCAGAAGCAGTTTGGGTGTCACTCTAAGTTTGATTTACTTTCATGCTCGTTGCCAGTTCTTAAATAACGTCGTTCAGTTCCCCAAACTTCTGGAACTGTTACTTCACAATCTCCTGTCATCAAATCCCAAAGAAGTTTGACCCTACCCTGAATTTCATTTCTTTCTTAAGTGATCTGTATTCTATGCTTAGATACTTGTAGGACTTATTTTTTTTCCTTTCTCCTTGTAATTTGTCAATTTTGCTGGTATTTGCTTCTCTTTTCTTTGATTTTTTTTCTCCCCTACATACGTCCAGCCTTTCTGATTACCATGCCCTGGGATCTTGGAAATTGGTTGTTACTTCTGTTCCGAACCACCTTTCCCTAACGTACTCGACATTTTTACTGTTCTCATTACCTCCTCTCGTCTTCTCCCTAATTATTTTCAGTTCTTTGTGGGCTTTTTTTTTCCATCCCAATCCCAATTCTAAAAGACCTTGTCACATTTGCTCCATGTCAGTGACGACATATTTTCTAGTGCCTGCGGGGCTCCCTAATGCCTTCTACGTAGACCTGAGGTATTTCTGATGCTCATACCCCCGTCCCCCACCACGTCCAGTCCCTTTCTTCTCATTTACATGCCTTTTGACTTTGGCTTTGTTACTAATCCTTGTTTCCAGCTGGCTCCCATTGAACATGCCCAATAATTCCAGACAATTGCCTTTCCTCTTTTTTTTTTTTTTTAAATTCAGCACTACATTATTCTCTTAGTCCTGTTCTTTGCATAGACTATTTCACAGACATTTTTCAAGGACATGGCAGTCAACATGCTGAGTGCTTCACATACATAAGCTTGTTTTTTCCCCCAAGTGACCCACGAGGTATGTGTTCTCTGATGTAGTGCGTTTCGCAGGTGAGGACATTGCGGGCTGGCAGAGTGGAGGTTGCCCAGCTGCTCAGGGCTGCAGAATCCGGTCTTTAGCCCACCACATCATATGGGATGGATCTGGTAGAGTCATAGAAGGAGGCTCTGTGCACCCAAAACACCCCTTTTCATAGTTCCCAGATCAAGCTCAACTTCCGCGAGCACACAGGATGAGTACAAAACCACCATTTCCAAGGTCAGCGGCTACAGGGACCATCCAGTCCACTTCTGCTAAATATGGAGACCATGCTTTCCAAGACCTGCCGTGTGTCCACTGGGTACCTTTTGACCTACTTGTTTTCTGAGTGTTACAGTCTCATAGGAACTAAAAAAAAAAAAAAAAAAGTAAGACGGGCAGTAGCAAAGGGGACGCCTGCTCTACTTTGAGTCTATGATGTACTCTATATTATGTGAACAATAGACGTTACCTGGGCCAATCCACAATCGGGAAGGCGGGTTTGTTATTAACATTCCCATTTGAGATCTAAAAAAGAGTCAGAGGCCGCTGTCCGAACACCTCTACCCCCAGAGGGCGAGGATGCTGATGGAGGAGAAGGTGGTGAGGCTATCACTCAAAGTTGTGTGGGCGTTAAAGATGAGAGAGATGCCTGGCTCCCTGCATTGGTCGTGTCTTGCATTTCTGTCCCAGAGAAATCCCAAGGGTGGCCGCAGGGGCTTTCTCCTTAAGCTCCCACTCCTTCAGCAGTGATAGAGTGAGGGCAGGGTGGGAAGGTTCATCTTCACTCCTGTCCCCTGAGCTATGCACCAGCTTTGCTCTGGCCAGAGCTTTGCATGGACTGATGGTCAAGCCCGGTTGAAACTGATGATTGACCGAGCTTTTGTTCTCTGTCTTTCTGATCCTCTAATTTCTCTTCTGTGAACTAGTAACCTTGACAGTTGCTAGAACTAAATAAAAGTTGTGCCAAGCTTTTATCATTGGTAAAAAAAAAATGCTCGGACTTGTTTATTGACCTTAGCATTATTTTCTGTGTCTAGAATTCTTGCAGTAGGAAGTTGAGGGAGAATCTGACAGGGGTGGAAATAGCAGTCTCGGACAAAGTCAAAGCCTTTGACAGTTGTCACTCCAAGCCCCGTTGCCTGTCCTGCTTGGATGGTCCGTCCCTGGAGCCTGTGAGTGTCCTTGCTTACCTTCTTCATGTCAGGCTGTTTCTCAGTGAACTCAACCCTTTCCTACATCTGAGCACTTTGGCCATTCTGGGCATATTTTCTAAGGCAGCTCATTTCATCCATCCATCCTTCCAACCATCCATCCATCCATCCATCCATCCATCCATCCAACCATCCATCCATCCATCCTTCCATCCATCCATCCATCCATCCACCATCCATTCACTCACCCATATGTCCATCCATCCATCCATCCATCCTTCCATCCTTATCCTTCCTTCC
>JAQQSY010007109.1:0-10650 GCA_028646535.1 Procyon lotor
AAGAAATGTAGACATTAAGATATAATAAGATAAGGTAAGCCACTTAAACCTATAAAATTAAAGCTTAGATGAAATCGAAAAATTTACAGAAAAATATAGCCTACCAAAATTGATTCAAGAAGAAATATGTACTGAATAGTGTTCTAATCTAAGGAAATGTAACCATTTGTTAAAAATCTCCCCACAAGATGGGGGCGCCTGGGTGGCTCAGCAGGTTCAAGCCGCTGCCTTCAGCTCAGGTCATGATCTCAGGGTCCTGGGATCAAGCCCCACATTGGGCTTCCTGCTCAGCGGGGAGCCTGCTTCCTCCTCTCTCTCTGCCTGACTCTCTGCCTACTTGTGATATCTCTCCTCTCTGTCAAAATAAATAAATAAAATCTTTAAAAAAAAAACAAAGTCAGAAATTTATAAGCCACTACAGTTTGAACAGTTTTATTCTTTAAATAAGGACTGAAATAGCTTAATTTGCCTTGACACTCAGGGAGCTCATAGATTCATTCACTTGTGCAATTCTGCTATAAGAAATGTTTTATTAATTACACCAAGGTACATAAAAAATTAAAAGTAACGTTCGTGTGAAGCACATATTCAATTTCAGGTACCTATCAGATTTAACCTTTTATCTTGGCCATAAAATTCAAATTATGCATCAAATATAATAAAGATCTATTGCAGTGAATTGAAATGAGTTGTCATTTTAACGTGCTTTTAAACCACTTTTAATTGATAACATGCTTTTATTAAATGGTCAGTTCAAAGATGTAAAAGTGTTACTTATAAAGAGTTATCTTGGAGCCGATACGATCAGATAGACGGCCCTGTGCTTAAAGATTCTATTTCAAGGCAAGTCCACTGCAGTTAGAATTCTAATGAGCCACTCAGAATCCTTTAACAGCTTGGGTAGAAAGGAATATTCTCCACCACATACTCACTTTTAAAGTGCAGAGCTTGTAAGTGAATGAATGTTAAAGGTTAGGGAATTAGCCGTGTGAATATGCATTCAAATCAGTCAGCAAACATTGAATCTACGGGGACCTTACTCACAATAGGGACTGTGCCATGTGTCAGGTCCTTGCTCTATGAACTCTGCAGGTATCAACCAAGGTAATTCCCACAACTCCCTGTGGGCTGGGCACCATTATCCCCCATTTTATAGAAGTAAACTGAGTAACAGAGAGGTTAGGATAATTTCCCAGACCAGCCAAGATACTAACCTAGACTAGAGTCCATGATCGTCACCTGCCTGGGACACAGAGACCTGATCTGCCTTCAAGGGTCTCACAAGGCCTTTGATGACGTAAAACCTTTTCACATGAAATCATGGTCAACAGTGCTTGATGGCAAACTGTGAAATGTTTCAACCCGAAGTCAGTCCTATCGATCAGCAAGATGTTTGAGGACCACCACAGTGGGCAGGTACGGTGGGAAAGGTCAGGAATGGCCTAGAAGAACCTGGAGGACAGATGGGTTAAGATAAGCAGGCTCTGGATGCTGCTCACCACCCAGGGAAGAGTCACAGTTTTTCTCTTCTTTGCTGCAGGACAGAGTCATTTGTTTCCTTTCATGTAACTAGGGCCAGAAGCCGCAGGTCACCAGGAAAGGTAGCAAAACCACCTAGGTGAAGAGCTGCAAACCCCTGTGACTAGGGTCACCAACTCAACCTGGTTGTTCTGGATTTTCCCAGTGTTTACACTCAAGCCCCAAGTCCCAGGGACCCTGTGGATCCCAGGCAAACCAGGATGCCTAGTTAGCCTGCTTGTTAAATTCGAATAGGAGAAAGAGCTTTTTCAAAAGAAACGGTTTAAAAAGCAAAGCTTATGCTATGTGTGTATTACACTAGATAATGTGACCCCCTCAAAACACTCAAGTGTTCGAACTTGAGCTCCTCTGGACACTGCTACATGGATGCTATGGGATCTTAGGACAGTCACGCCATCACACTGAGGCCACTTTCCCTACCTATAAAATTTAAGGTGTGAAGTTAGATGCTCCTTCGGGTCAATTTCAGGGCTAATAACCAACCTATAATTCTTTATTTTTTCCCTCAAAGATTTCTTTGAGTGAGAGGGAGAGTGGGAGGGGGAGTGGGTAGGGGAACGGGGCAGAGGGCGAGGCTCTTCAAGCAGACTCCCTGCTGAGCACGGAGCCCCATGCAGGGCTTGACCCCACGACCCGAGCCAAAACCAAAAGTCAGATGCCTAACCAACTGAGTCACCCGGGTACCCCCAACTATCATTCTTGAATCAACATCCATGTTGGGGAAAACCCCCTAATCATAAACACACACAAACACACGCCTATACAAGTACACACCTCTGCACACCTATACAAAGTTTTCTTATTTAGGGGACAAAATCTCATATTACATATTACTTCCATTTGGGATGTGAATTAATCGGAAATATACTCAGATAAATTTAGTACTTGGAGGGTTGGTTTTTTTTTACCATGATTCTTTTAGATTTTTACTGTTTCCTAATTTTACTGTCTCAATGAATTTTACAAACAATGGGGGGAAATGCCTTCAGAATAAAATAATCGATAAAAATTAGAAGATGGTCTTCATGAATAGTAACCCCTGTCTCACAAATGTGCCTTGGGAAGTACAGATGAGCTAGGACAGGAGTGAAGAAGCAACGGGAGCCCTCTGGCTCCAAATAGTAAGGCCCTATTAATAGCACTACCACATGGCCACCTGAAGGCAAGGGTAGAATTTATGTAGTGAGTGATTGGTGAGGAAATGCAGTGTAGACAATACAAGTCAACAGAAGTCTATTATCATGTTGGCCAAAAAGAGATGTGACTCACCAAATCTAAGTATAAGCAACTCAACTTTAATAAGCGTAACAAAATTGTTGTAAACTCCCTATTTTCCATATTGAAGTTAGGGAAGGGGACAATCTAGGGTCAGATAACTTGCCAAATAGTATATAGCAGGTGACTCACTCATCTTTCCTCGCTGCTTTGCTATGACTCTAGTCTTGTTCAGTGTTTTCCAAAGGATCACAGGGCCAACTCGGTTAATCATGTCTTTGTCTCCTGAAATAGACCCGAGGCTCTAGGAAATAGATTCAGACTATGAACAGGATCCCCTTCTGACCTGACTCAGCTTTGTACTCAGCTCCTGAGTTCAACTTACTACTGTGGAAGGCAGGTGGCAAGTAAACACACAATTATATTGTCCTATGCACGGAAACTGGGCTGGATCACAGGGAAGGTCCACTGTCAAGCAAAGACAGCAGAAATTGCATTTTAGGCATCTGGTAAACCAAGCAATAAATAGTTTTATTTTCATATCAGCAAGAGGGGTGCCTCATCTTTCTTTACTTGATAAGAACTCGTTCTGCAGAGAAATTGCCGTTTAACCCCTCAAGTGCCATTGCTGACGGGTAGCAAGCACTAACTCCCTGCCGTTTTATATCTCCGAGTTCAGTGTAAGTGTCCCCTAAATCCAGAGGTACTTCTGAGTGTGGCTGCCACAGAGCATCCTTACAGAAAAACTTAACTGAAGGTTTAATCCCAGCCTAGAAATTCACTTTTTTTTAATTAAAGATTTTATTTATTTATTTGTTTGTTTGTTTATTTAACAGAGAGCGATCACAGGAAGGCAGAGAGGCAGGCAGAAAGAGAGAGGGAAGCAGGCTCCCCGCTGAGCAGAGAGCCCAATGCGGAGCTCGATCCCAGGACCCTGAGACCATGACTTGAGCCAAAGGCAGAGGCTTAACCCACTGAGCCAACTAGGTGCCCCTAGAAATTCTCTTTACTGGAAATGGGATCGTCAGTGTGATGTGGGATGCCCCAAAATACACTTGCCACCAGCCATTTTTTCATTGGAGTTTTATTTCTGAGACACCTGAGGCTTTTCATTCTCCTAATATAGTATCTTCCCAATGCCAGTCATTTAAGACAATGTGGCATTTACAAAAGGATAAACATAGATATCACTAAAACAGAATACCGTGCAGAATTAGATGCACACATATAAGTTCAGTTGGGTTTTCACAAAAGTGCCAATGCAATGGGTTAAAAAACAATCTTTTTAACAAATGGTCCAGGAACAACTGGTTATCCATACACAAAAGAAAAAAAAATTTTCAACTTTGAATTTTACCTCAGACAATAAATAACTCAGAGAATAAAATAACTCAAAATTGATTATAGTCCTAAATATGAGGGCAAACTTTTAAAAGAAAACATGGAAGAGAAGAAGATCTTAGGGTTAGGCTAGGCAAAGATTTTTCTTTTCTTTTCTTTTCTTTTTTAAGACTTTATTTATTTGTCAGAGAGAGAAAGAGGGAGAGAGAGAGCACAAGCAGGGGAGTGTCAGGCAGAGGGATAAGCAGGCTCCCCGCAGAGCAAGGAGCCCAATTGGAAACTCAATCCCAGGACCCTGGGATCATGACCTGAACCGAAGGCAGATGCTTAACCAACCGATAGGCAAAGGTTTCTTAAGGAAGATACAAAAAGCAGGAACTATTTTTAAAACTTAATAAATTGGACTGTTTTAATTTAAAATAAATTTAAATGATCGAATTTAAATATTTTGCTGTTTGAAAAAAAAAAAAACACTGCTAAAACAATAAAAAGGCAAGCCACAGACTGGAAAAAAATATTTACAAAACTCACACCTATCCAAAATATATAAAGAACTCTTACAACTCAATAAGACAAATCGGCAAAAGATTTGAATAGATACCTTATCAAAGAAGATATATGGATGGCAAATAAGCACATTAATCATCAGGGAAATACAAATTAAAATCACAGTGAGATGAGGCACCTGGGTGGCTCAATCAGGTACAAGTGTCAGACTCTTGGTTTCAGCTCAGGTCATGATCTCAGGGTCATTAGATCAAGCCCTGCGTTGGGCTCAGCTTGGAGTCTGCTTGAGATTCTCTCTCCTTCTCCCTCTTCTCCTCCCCCTATTCATGCTCACTCTCTCACTCTCTCTCCCAAATAAATACTTTTTATAAAAATACAAATAAATAGGGCACCTGGGTGGCTCGGTCAGTGAAGCGTCTGCCTTTGGCTCAGGTCATGATCAAGCCCCACATCAGGCTCCCTTCTCAGCAGGGTGTCTGCTTCTCCCTCTCCCATTCCCCCTGCTTGTGTTCCCTCTCTCGCTGTGTCTCTCTCTGTCAAATAAAAAATAAAATCTTTAAAATATAAATCAATCAGTCATCATGAGTTACCACTACACACCCACTAGAATGGCTGAAATTAAAAAGACTTGACGATAACAGGTGTTGACAAACATGTGGAGCAACTTAAACTCTCATCACTGACCATGGGAGTATAAAAGGATACACTTTGGGAAAACAGGAATTTTCTTATCAAGTTCATGTACAGCTACTCGAAGACCCAGCAATTCTACTTCTAGTTATTTATGCAAAAAGAAATGAGAACATATGTCCACACAAAACATCCAGGCAGATAGTCAAAGTCCCCTTATTCATAAGAGCCAAGAACTGAAAAATGTCAAAATCCACAACAATAGGTGAACAAAATTTGGTCAACAAAGTTTGGTGTATCCATACAAAGGACTACCAGTCGGCAATAAAAACGAATAAACTACTGATAAATACAACAGCATAGGTGACTCTCACTGACTTTCACACAGTGAAAGAAGTCAGTCACAAAATACAGATCTTGTACGATTCCATCTACTAGAAATTCTAGAAAATGCACCTATGGTGCTAGAAACGGGCCAGGGGTTGCCTAGGGCTGGAGGTAGAGAGGTGAAAGCAAGTTGCACATAATGGGAGCCTCCCATCTTGATTGCGGTGGTGGTGACTTGTCACATTCATCAAATTCACCACACTTAAAATTGGTGCAGTTTTTTCGACGTAAATTTACCTCAATAAAGGTAGCTTTTAAATAAAAATACCAGGGAGGGCAGGAATTTCCAAGAAGAGACATTAAAATACATACTGGCAACAAACTGAAACTTTTTTCCTGAATTAATCAGAGAACTGAAAAGAAATCAAAAGGGAGGAAATTTTCCTTATTTGAGTCAACGTCTTCAATGTGAGAAAGCAGCGAGAAACACTGTCCTCGGTAATTTCGACTACCTCTGGAAACACTTTCCCTGGAAAGGCCATTTTTTGGTTCAGATTTCAATTATCAGCTAACAACTTAGCAGGCATTCGTTGGCAATCATCTAAGAGGGCAGGATTTGTAGCCATGGAACAGAAGAGCGGAGAAGGCGATAGTTTCACTGAAACCAAAGAGCACTCCACCCCCAGGAGGTGAGAAGGGAAGCCAAGAATCCAGGGGGGGAAGAAAGAGAAAGAAGGCAGAAGGAAGGGTCCTTCCTCTTAGGTGCTCCGAGACTTGATTCCTTTGGTTTCCCATGGGACAACCTGCATACATTGGGGTGGAGGAAGGAACGCAGCAAAGAGGCACAAATGAACAACCTTGGCGGGGCGCCTGGGTAGCTCAGGGGTTAAGCGTCTGCCTTCAGCTCACGTCATGATGCCAGGGTCCTGGGATCAAGCCCCACATCAGGCTCCCTGCTCAGCATGAGGCCTGCTCCTCCCTCTCCCACTCCCCCTGCTTATGTCCCCTCTCTCACCGTGTCTCTCTCTGTCAAATAAATAAATCTTAAAAAAAAAAAAAAAAAAAACCAGCGTTGGCAGCCAAAGGCAGTAATATCCTCAGACCCTCCCCTTACACAGATTGGGCTTCAGGCTGAGAGTTGCCATGGAGGCTCGTGTTCTTCATGCTGAAACATTTCAAGTTATAAATCAAGCCATCAAACTGCTAAATGAAATGTACATTACCCTCCTACCGTGACAAGTGTATCTTCATAATGACAAAATCTAAAATACTCATAAAGTTAGGCTTTTATGTAACTGAAAGTTGGCAAACTGTCAAAACACAACCGGAGGGACGCCTGGGTGGCACAGTCTGTTAAACATCTGCCTTTGGCATAGGACATGATTTCGGGGTCCTGGGATTGGGTCCCGCATCCGGCTCCTCGCTCCACGAGTAGCTTGCTTCTCCCTCTGCCTGCCTCTCCCCCTGCTTGTGCTCTCTCTCCCTCACTGGTAAATAAATAAAATTGAAAAATCTAAAAAAAAAAAAAAAAAAAAACCCACAATTGGATTTAGGGTTGCAAGTGTCCGGGCGTTTGGTCAGCAGGCTAGTGCTGTTTGATAAGTAACCAGAGATGCATCACCCATAGATGATGTTTATTTCATAACCTCTCTGTTTCTGGACGTCATTTCAGGAAAATCATAATTATAGTTTTACAATTAAGATTTTCACATTATTTGTATGTTAGTGATACTAATGACCTAAATGCTTAATCAAAATATGATAACCCTCAAAATGTACAAAATTGGAACAAATTCTCATTAAAAAAATATCAGTTAAAAGAAAACTTAACACTTAGAACTTAAAAGTTAAAATGATTTTGGGGGTGCCTAGTTGTTTAAGCCTCTGGCTCTTGATCTCAGGGTTGTGAGTTTAAGCTCTACACGGGGCACTGGGATTAATGTAGAGCCTACTTTAAAAAAAAAAAAATTAGGGCACCTGGGTGGCTCAGTGGGTTAAAGCTTCTGCCTTCAGCTCAGGTCATGATCTCAGGGTCCCAGGATGGAGCCCCGCATCAGGCTCTCTGCTCAGCAGGGAGCCTGCTTCCTCCTCTCTCTCTGCCTGCCTCTCTGCCTACTTGTGATCTCTCTCTCTCTCTCTCTCTCTGTCAAATAAATAAATAAAACCTTTAAAGAAATTAAAATGATTTTTATACTTTCAAATAGGTTATTATTCTTCTAAAACATTCCAGAGCGTGTGTGGAGGAGGGAGTATGCATGGGCAAATAAGATGTTTAATGAATGCATATAAAGTTTTTAAACCAACAGTACTTAATACCGATGTTTTATTTAATTTTTTGAAAAGGTAATCATAGCTTATTAAATATATTTTATAGAAGCAAAACTATTCATAAGTTTATCATTCAATTACCATGTAGTTGCCTGAATGAAAAACAGACATCACACTTCGCGCATGCTATATTTAGATCCACATATGTACAAATTGAAAAATGGTATGTGTTGTTTTAATATTGCAAAATATTGCTCAGCTGCCGTGTTTGCTGCTGCAAACACCGTGCTAATTTATGAGTTCCTCTGGAACTGAGAGTTGGAACACAAAGAGAAGCCAGAAAATGAACACTTGGCCCCACTGGGAAGCAATAGCTCTTTCTACAAGCATCTATTGTAAGTTAATTAAAGGTAAATTAATTGTCTTTTCTTTACCTTAGTGCTCTGCTGCTCAAATCACCCTCACACCCCAAAGCACCTCCATCCCAGGTAGCCGCACGACCCTGGCCCTTCTTGGCATCAGGGAGCAGCTGCCTTTTGGTCAAGGACATGGAGCTGCCGGGGGCTGCCCAGACACAAAGCATTCCCCAGGCCTGAACACAGCTACGGACAAAAGCAGATATTTGGGTTTTAAACTAGTATTTAAATTAGTGTTAAAGGGGCGCCTGGGTGGCTCAGTGGGTTAAAGCCTTTGCCTTCGGCTCAGGTCATGATCTCAGGGTCCTGGGATCGAGCCCCACATCAGGCTCTCTGCTCAGCAGGGAGCCTGCTTCCTCCTCTCTCTCTCTCTGCCTGCCTCTCTGCCTGCTTGTGATATTTCTCTCTCTCTGTCAAATAAATAAATAAAATCTTTACAAAATAAATAAATAAATAAATTAGTGTTAGATCTAACTATGCCCATGTTGAGTACAAGTTCCTCTGTGACGGAACGGCCCATTTGTTCTTCAACACGTGAGTGGGTGTGTGTGTGGGTGTGTGTGTGTGTATGTGTGCGCACTGTTCTTCAACACGTGAGTGGGTGTGTGTGTGGGTGTGTGTGTGTGTATGTGTGCGCACGTGTGTGTGGTGTATGCAGGCCTCTAAATCATGAGGCACAGGCCAGTGTCCCCTCTGTCCAGATCCAAGAGCAGCACGGCTTGGGGTATCTCTCTTGAATTTTTAGTCTCAATATATCTGCCTGTTTTTTAAGGATGTTAAATTATTTTTACCTTTTTCCCTCAGTTTTTATTTTAATTCCAGTTAGTTAATATACAGTGTTATATTCGTTTCAGGTATACAGATTAATATTTTAATTACACAGGTAATTCATGAACGTACTTCTTTATTGCAAAAATATTTTGAACATTATACGTAAGGCTAGGGTGCCTATGGCTCAGTCGGTTAAGCATCTGCCTTCAGCTCGGGTCATGATCCCAGAGTCCCAGGATCGAGTCCTGCATCGGGCTCCCTGCTCAGTGGGGAGTCTGCTTCTCCCTCTGTGCCTCAACCCACTGGTGTTCTCTCTCATTCACTCTCTCTCTCTCTCAAATAAATAAATAAAACCTTTTACAAAATAAATAGTAAATAAAGGTGAGGCTAAAATCCAAATCTTTCATCCCCTCGTCCCACTGTTTTAAGTTTGGCTACAAGTTCAGGCTACAAATCTTTCTAAATGGGTTTCATCATGGTCATGACAGAGCTACACGGTGCTACATACTGTTCTAAGTCTTTCACACCCAGCGTCTTTTTTAAATCCTCATAACAACCTCATGAGAGAGCTACCTACCCATATTCATGGATTTACTTACAGAGCATCTACAGCTCTGTGTGTGTCTGTCTGTCTGTGTGTAACATAAAATGAACCACACTTAAGGCTTAGTCTTGAAGTTTACTTTGTTCTTTTACCCTACCTTGGAGGCCTACTCATGGCCGCACATTTAGATTATACCTTCCTGCCTAACAGCAACAGGTGCGTGTAAGCACAGTTTGCTTTGGGAGGGAAAACAAGTTTCCTAAAGTCCTTCAGGATGTTCCATTTACTGAGACTTCTAATTTCTTGGTTTCTAATTAGTTTCGGCTTCTGCGATCCACAGGCAATTAGCCACCAGGCGAAAGG
This sequence comes from Procyon lotor, assembly GCA_028646535.1. Classification (NCBI taxonomy): domain Eukaryota; kingdom Metazoa; phylum Chordata; class Mammalia; order Carnivora; family Procyonidae; genus Procyon; species Procyon lotor. The sequence goes on from JAQQSY010007109.1 coordinate 9,922, forward strand.
TGAGCCGCACAGCCAGCCAAGGAAAAGCTTCCCTGGGCAAAAACGCCAGTCTGCTGGGCATCATTTTTCTCCCACTGGACAGCTCTGTAAATGACAGCAGAACAAAAGCCCCACCAGGATATTTCAGGATGACTTTCTAATAAGAAACAGGAAGGAGCAGAAAGTGTAATGTCCATATAATCGTTCCTTAACTGCAGAGGCTTCTCCTCCCCTCCACTAAGCTAAATGGAGAACCCGAGATAATCTCAGCTCCCCCTCTGCCCTCCCCACCCCGGGGCACCAGCGCCCCAAGCACTTCTTCCCCCACCTCCACTTTGTTCTCCACCTCATCAACAGGCAAATCTCCCCCTAAATGCAACTTTCAACCTGGTATTGGAAGGAAAATAATCTGAGTATTTCACGCTAATGAGTGGCTGATCCTTGCCCTTTGAAACTGTCCAAAAGATGTCCTGTTCCAATCCAGTCTCTTCGTGGGAAACTGAGGCTCTTTTTTTTTTTTTTTTTTTTTAATTAATTTTTATTAACATATAATGTATTATTTGCCCCGGGGTACATGTCTGTGAATCATCAGGCTTACACATTTCACAGCACTTAACAGCACATTACCCTCCCCAATGTCCACAGCCCAGCCACCCTATCCCTACCCTCTCCCCCACCTCCCAGCCACCCTCAGTTCGTTTCGTGAGTCTAGCAGTCTCTTATGGTTTGTCTCCCTCCCCATCCCTTCCT
>JAQQSY010007110.1:0-10650 GCA_028646535.1 Procyon lotor
CTCTGCTTGACTTATTTCACTCAGCATAATCTCTTCCAGACCCGTCCATGTTGATACAAAAGTTGGGTATTCATCCTTTCTGATGGAGGCATAATATTCCATTGTATATATGGACCATATCTTCTTTATCCATTCATCTGTTGAAGGGCATCTTGGTTCTTTCCACAGATTGGCGATTGTGGCCATTGCTGCTATGAACATTGGGGTACATGTGGCCCTTCTTTGTACTGCATCTGCTTCTTCGGGGTAAATACCCAGTAGTGCAATTACAGGGTCATAGGGTAGCTTTATTTTTAATTTCTTAAGGAATCTCCACACTGTTTTCCAAAGTGAGAATTGCCTTATTCTTTTTTTAATTGCTGCCTCGTTTTCCATTTGTATCTGCAAGAGCGGGGTGCTTAACTACGCCAGGAGGGAAGAAGGCTGGAGTGGATTCCCATCTTTTGCATCTAAAAACCCTGCAGTGACCATCCTCCCCACCCACTGGTCCGTTTACTTAAGTGCATGCAATCTTGAAGGTTAAATTCCTAGAAATGGAATCACTGTGCCCTTGCTAAAAGGTAACATCTGCTTGGGAGCCGGGAAACATAGCCATAGAGCTGATACTTCGCCAGATGTACCAAGTCAGTTGCACCACTTTGTTAGCAGCTGAGCTACTGTTTTGATCCCCAGCTTCCACCTGACCTGGTGACTGACTGAGATGTGAGCTCCCCACCTTGCTGCCTTTTATGCACTCGGTTGCCCAGTTCCTGTCATTTGGTATTTGTCTGCCTGGCTTTGCGTAGTTTATTTCTGAACCTCAATTCTCATTAAAGAAAGCCTAGGCAGTGTGCTGCCCGGGTGTGCACTTAGACATGGAGCTGGGATAAAGCAGAGGCTCGGCTTCTCCTGGGGCTTCGCACCCGCCAGGTTGTGAGGGTGGGGAGAACAGCCCTTCTCGTGGGACTAGTCTTTTCAAACCTGCCTCGGAGAGCAGGATCTCATTCTGCAAACTTGCTGTGGCCTTCATTTATGAGGGGTGTGCTGTCCTTTAGCAGTCAAGGAAATCCCGATGAGTGGTCCTGGTTCGGTGTCGGGGGGGTGGGTGCAAATTAAAGTCACTTGTCCTGGTAAAATCTGGACAAAATCGGCTATCACCCCTGCAGCTAAGTCGAGGCTAAATCACCCCCCACATACCGTGACCTGTGCTCGAAAACCATGAAGTGCAAAGGGAGCTGGACACTCATGGAGGGTGGCTGTGGTCTCTCTGTGGCAGCACAGCCTGTAATTAAAGCCTGCTGCACTCTAAGATCATCTGAGTAATTAAACCAAGTATTTGGTGATGGTTTGTTGCCTGAGTTCCCGGAGGAAGAGCAAATTAAGGGGATGGAGTGGGCTCAGAGGTGTTGGGTACAAGTAGATGCCAGCAGCCTGCTTTGTCAGGTTATGAAGTGTGGCTGTGGCTTAACACTGCCCCTGCTCCCTCCTGCAAGCTGTTTCTTTCATGCAAGTTTGCTTAGTAAACATGGCAGCCACGTTGATAATTGTATATGGCTGGATTCCATCATGGTGGAAGGGGTTACCCTTGCTTTCTGCTTGGAGAGTAGAAGGTGCACAGAAATGGTTCTGATGCATTCAGCCATCCACTTAACAAATTTTTACCCAGTTTCTGTCACATAGTAGCTAAGACTTATGGGTACATAAGGCATCTAACAATGTAGCTTACATGCTAGTTGGAGGATACAGACAATAAATAAATACATAGTATGCTAGATGCAAGTGACATGGGAAGAAGAGGCATGGGGAATGACTATTGTGGGGGTGATGGGGTGGTTCTTGAAGTGTCTTCTCAACCGTTGCCTGGGGAGTGAACCATGAAGGTATCTAGGGGGTGATTTTTTTTTTTTTAGGCATAGAGAATAGTAAGTGCAAAGGTCCTGAGGTAGGTCATAGCATTTCCCTTGGGAAGTACTGCCTTAAGATCAACATAGAGCAACATATGAGGTCAGAACTGAGGGATATGTCCTTAAACCCATTCCCTGACAGAAAAAGATGAAGGCCAGAGATGGAGGAACTAACTGTCCCAGGGTCCCATGGCTGCTGGTAGAACAGTTTTTTCGGATTCCTGGCTCTCATCATCCTATTTAACAAAGGCTTGGAGGGGCCTCAGAGTGACTGGAAACATGTCCCCCAACCTGGTTCAAGTCTCAGCACCTCTACCAGCTATATGCCTTAAATTACCTCTCTGAACCTCCCCGAACCTCCCCCTCATCTGTAAAATGGGAACAAAGAGAGCACCTGCCTTCAGGCTCTCAATGAGGATGAAATACGAACCCGTGGGCTCAGTTTGCGGTTTGTCGTAGCTGCGCAGCGGATGTTGGTTCTGGGTCCCAGGCTTTTCAGAGCTGAACATGAATCCCCTCTCATTTGTCATCCACAGATGTGACACCTCTCTTTCCCCACTTGGCTATCACCTGACCTGCATTTTGCGTTGGTTTGGACTTCTCTTTGGGTGCTCTGTTTTCCCAGTGGAGACCTTTGGCAAGTGGGATATCCAGGGACGTGCTTGGGTGGTCCTTTTTCATAAAATGGAGTGGTGGTAGCCTTCAGGGCAGGCTTTCCTGCTGTTAGGAGGACCCAGCACAGCTGTGAGCGCACATGAGAAGTTGAAGGTGCTCTGTGGTGGCGTACCTAAGGGAACATGGAGAAAAGAGGGGTCCGCTCCCTGGCCCAAGCAAGTGGCTGAGTGCCTCTAAATCACAGCGTTCTCACATTAAAATGGACACCCAGTGCCGCCTTGGATTCTCGGAATCCAGCAAACAAGTCTAAACATTTAGCAGTGTCCAGTGCACGAGAATCCATATCTGTGAGCTCTGTTGTCTTCATGCCTTCCTTCCCCTGCCAAAATGATCTCCCAGGGCACTTCCTGATTATTTGCATTTGATTCCGTTTTATAGAGGAAGAAATTGGGACTCAAGGGGCTGGGGCCATTTAACACAGCCAGAGAGGGAAGGAGCCAGGGTTTGAACCTGCTGGTTTGCCTTCGGCCGGGAGAACCTTCCTCTGTCCTTCCCAGTCTCAAATTTCACTCTGGATTCTTAATGCTTTGATGGGATTGATCCATGAGCTGGCAGAGGAAGGCCAGATCCTCAGTGACTTGTCCTTGTGTGTCTCTGATGGGAGCTGAAGGGTCCAGCCTGGCCCTGGAGAAATCTGCCCCGATTCAGCCCCAGCTGACCTCGGCCCCGGTGATCCCTGCTGGCGCTCAAGTCACATCCACCTCTCAGTTTATTTTTGGAGCCTCGTAGATATTTTGTATGGCTAAATCCTCGTCCCATGGGGCGTTGGCTAATTAGCCTTTGATTATTCACAAACTCAGAGGCAGGAATGGGGGAATCAAGCCCTCCTTGATTTAATCACCCGTGTGAAATGCAGGCAAGGTTGTAGGTTTCTAGGAGTAGTTTGGCCAAGACCTGGAGACTAGAAGTGAGACCACTCAGGAAGTCACCAGCCCAGCCAGCACCCTGTCCCCTGTCTTCACTTGGGGAGAAGTGAATGTTGAACTGCTCTCCACTGGGGCCCCAGGGGTTACAGCCCGATTCCTGAGAAACCTGGTTTTCACTGTTGATGGGGGGGAGGGTTCCCCTCAGATTCTGGCCACCTCCTACCATAGCCAGCTTCCCGGGAAGTTCCTTCTGTTGTCACCAGGCCAGAAGACAGTTGGCGTCCTTTTAGATGGCACATAAAGTAGGACATTTCAAAACCAGGAGTTCCACTGCGTGCTTTTGGCAGGAAGAAAGGCCTCTTTTTCCTGTTCTCTATTCTTTTCTCTCTTTTTCCTAACTCTATTAATAGGAGAAAGGACTCTGAAGAAGATGAAACGCTCCCGACTTACCATTTGTTTCTGGTTCATTCATTCAGCAGATCATCTCAGCTCACTGGGGACAAAAGCCAAAAAGTCTGTGCAATGGTCTAGACTTGTACTAGGTGACATTGTGGGCCAGGTGATTCTTTGTGGGGCTGTTTAGTGTATCAGAGGATGTTTAGCAGTTTCCCTGACCTCTCCCCATAAATGCCTGCACCCACCCACCCCCACCCTGGCGACAACCAAAAATGTCTCCAGGTATGCAAGATTCCCATGAGAGATTAAATTGTCCCCACTGAAAACCACAGTTCTAGAAGGCTTTATATGATCTTGCCCCCATTCCTTCTCTGACCTAATCTCCTGCTTTTCATTCTTTGACTTCTTCCATTCCTGCCTTCCCTCTCATCCCTACTGGTGAGGTGAGCCGCTCTGGGCACACTCTCACCTCAGGACCTTTGCACTGCAGTTCCCGCACCCTGAAATGTTCTTCGCCCAGATATTCACACCGCCTGCTCGCTCCTCCCTGTCAGGTGTCTGCTCACAATCCCACCTTCTCAATTCACAGCTGACCTTGACTTCCTTCTAAAGATTGCACCCCTCTCTCCCAGCATCCTAACCCCCCTTTTTCTCTTCTACCCTATTATGCATGCCCTTTGTGCATATTATGTTTGTCTCCCTGTATGAGGACAGTTGTTTTCGCTACACTGTTCACAGATGCCCCCTCCCAAACCCTTGGAGAACACGTGTTTGGGGACATATTTACCCAGTGCCTGCTATATGCACGCGCCAGGCATTGTCTGGTTACTAAAATATAATGGTGACCCTGGCAGATGAGGTTTCTGCCCTGAAGGAGCTCAGAACTGTCATAATTCAGACCCTACTGGCCTAGACTGGAGGATAAGTTTTGTCCTTGGTGCCAAGGGGAAGGGACTTTGGAAAGGAGACGGGGCACTGCCCCAGGGTGGCAGGACGCAGGGCTGGGTTTGGGCGGAAGGGCGTTTCTCTCCGTCAGGTCATCCCTGCTCTGACGTCCCCACCACATGATCCCCACCACGCGGCCATGCCCTGTACCCCTCCGGCCCTTCTTGGCCCCTGAGCCTCAGCCGCCCAGCCTCCCACTGGCCCCTTTGGTATTCAGGCCGCCCCTCGCTCTGAATAAACATTTCCCTGCCATCCTCCCTTCAGCAGCAATTTTTGCCTGTGGCATGAGAGTGTGAGAATGATGATAAAAATAGTGTGTAGTTACTCGCACTCTACTTATTTTATACTTTGGAGCAGTGATACGTCTGCAGACGCGTCAGGCTGGCCAGTAAGCCCCTCATTTGCCCCTTGCTCCAAGCAGCCTTGAGACAGCCCCAAGAGGCTCCGTCCTCAGGCGTCTTCAGCTGCCGGTGACACCCGCCAAGTGGGGCCCGACCCCAGCAACTGGGTTTTCCTTCCTCCCCAGTGCCGCCGCATCTTTGTTAGAAGCTCCTGAAGCCTGGGGCAGAAGCAGATTTGCAGACTGAGCTGAGCAGAAGGGCGAGCCCCTGCAGGGAGAGCCTGCGCTGACTGCGGGTTGTTGCTCTGCCTCTGGCGGTGAGGTTGAGGTTGCTTCGGGGATTCCTAATCATTGTGGCTTGAACTTAATCTCCGTTAATCTCGTCCACCAGGTGGGAGCTCCCTTGGCCCCATTTTGTGGATAAGGCTAATGAGGTGCAGAGAGAGAGGAATAGCTCCAAATCCCGCAGCAGTGGGATCGAAACCCGTTCCTCCCCAAGGCCCGGCTGGGAGCATGGCCCCGTGCCACCCTCTGCCCCTTGCAGCCACCTGGATGCCCTTCCCCTCGTCCACAGTGCTGTGTGCCTGCAGCCCCTTTGGGATGGCCTTTCTGAACAGCGAACGGTGGTCACGTGCACTACGTGATTCCCCCCGCCCCCCTGCTTACAGTCTCTAAGTAAGAGTTCTCAGGCCTCTGGTTTGGGAGTAAATACATAGGTTTACGCCTCTGAAGTGTCACCTTATTTAATTGGTACAACCGTGCTAAGGGAACTGAGGTGGCTTCGCTAAGTGGTGGTGGCATTAGGGCGATGCTTGCAGGTCGGTGAAAGGAAAGACTCAGTACTACTTGGTGGGCAAGAAACAGGGTTCTGGTGTTGTCCGACGGTTATTAAATGCAGGGATGGCAGGGTGCCCTGTGCTGCTGATCGCCCACCCCTCTGCCCTCCTGGGATCTTCGCCTACCCCTCTGCCCTCCTGGGATCTCTGCACATCAGCTCGTGTGGTAGATAGGCAGTCAGCTTCTGATGGCCCAGCACACCGCCGCTGCCAAGCCCAGAGCTCTTGAGGAGGGCAGGGGTGAGGGGCTAAGGGATGTTTCTACTCCCCTTGCTGCAGACCTGAATTTTGGCTCCACAATGCTCCCATGTCTCTGGGAGCCCAACCCCGAGTAGAGCTCCATTGCACGGAGCCCACAGTGCGGCGAGTGCCAGGGTCTGGTTCCTGCCCCGCCCCTCAGTCACGTAGCCTGCTCAGTGCTTGGGACTGAGATCAACTGCGGGAACTTCCCAGCCCTCCCCAGCGGGTCTAGGGAGGACAGAGAGAAAAGCCGGGAAGCATCTCCTTACTGCCCTACCTCACTTTGTACAAGAAAGGGTCTCAGAAAAACTGTGGCCCCGTGGAGATGACGTCAACCCAGAGGTGTGTTTTGTCATTTGCGTTGGAGTCTCTTTCTCTGCTTGCTTCCCCAGTGCTGTTCTGGTGGCACAGTCTCTTACCAAAGTGGTTTTAAACTTCTTCATCGGCAGTCTGTTCAGGTGATGCTCAGTAAGTAAACACTTGACAGGAGCAGGGTGGCAGACCAGCTAGCTCCTCTGATTCCAGAAGCTTTTCTGCAGAACCTTGCTGCCGGTCATTTCAGATCCGCTCAGTAGAGACAGAACGATACCTTGGACGTGGAATGCAGCTAATGTTACCAGAAAAGGAGGAGTGGCCAAGAGTCTTTTTGGCAAAGTGAGGAATCCCATGTGTGACATAGAAGTTGAATAACTCATTGTGTTTCCCTCTGTGCATTGCCTGCCAGGAAACTCAGAGATTGAGTTCTAGTTCTCACAAGTGCCTAGGACCTATGGTAATTTTCTGGATGTTCACCATGCTCCTGGTAGCAAATTAAATTTCATATAAAATCTTTTGTCTTGATGCTCTTCCTTACTGCCCTCTTCCCCTGTGTTCTGTCTCTTTAATTTTTGGTCTGTGGGTTTTGCTTAAGGTTGTTTGTAACGTGAAAGACAGAGGTAAATAACCGTTGAGATAAAAAACACAATTTCCAGCTATATCTGTGTTTGTATTTGTCTTTTACTCAAGCATCTTTCACTTCTGCACCCCTTTTCAGTGTACCCCAAAAATATGAGGCATATTTTCACTTTTAAAGCTTAAGGAAAACACAGCTTGATGGGCTCACAAGATTCCTGACCTTGGAGAGTGTCAAGACTGTGCAAAATCAAGTTGGGCACGTCCTAGCCCAGCCAAAGCCACACCCCTTTGTTGGCCATGACTTGGAAGGCCAGTACCTGTGGTCCTTTCTTGGCTGTGCCACTAATAGGCCAGTGGGTGGACTGTTTCCTTTCCCTGGGCTTCAGTTTCCACATCTGTGTAATGGGAATGATAATCCCTTGGCTGCCAACCTCAGAGGCCCCGTGTCTTCTCTGATGCTACTCATCAAATTCAGGTCCTATTTTAAAAACAAGTCATTTTTCAGATGACCTGAGGGTGATTGGGGCGTGGTGGCAGAGCTGGGGTGTTGACCAGTACCAGGACCATGTTGCCACCTGTACCTGGTCACGCCACAAATAGGATCATTTACTAAATCAATGATTTTTGTCTTGATTTAGAGAAACCTCTCAAGTCAGATGAACGGGCTATGAATTTTGGCTCTGCCATTCACTAGTTGTGGACCTTTGACCTTGGTCTTAGTTTCTTTGTATAATGGAGATAATTATGTTAAACCTGATTAATACTGCCTCTGGTGTGGAGCAGGTACAGGTCATTCAGGGACGTTGACAAATGCATGCTTTGTGGCAAGCTTTCGGGGCTCTTCATTTGGTGGATGGGACTTAGGGATCATCCCAAGTACAAGAGGCAATTCTGGACATGAATCACTGGTACCTCCGTGCAGTCGAGGGACCCTGCTCTGTGAGGCATCTCTTTGCACTTTGTTCTTGGCCTTGGTGGTAATGGTGATCTCCAGAAACCCCTCGCTCAATGCCAGATGCTGGGACTGGGGCCCGGCCCTTCTTGGAAATGGAATTGAACCATAACGAGAAACGAGATGGGTCTTCCTCTGCCTTCCTAATGTTGGAACTTTAAAATTTAAAATCAGTCCAGATAGACATTTTTATTTTCACTTAGGAGGTTGTTAACCATTATGGAAAGTTTGACACTAGCCCTGACTTACCTTGGATGAAATTTTCAAGACGTGGCTCTCAGCCCCTAAATTGGATGAGTTCCTTTTGCTAAACTCCCAAGTCTTTTTTTTTCTTTTTCTCTTTTAGTTGGGGGAAAAAATAACAGAGCTCACAGTCCACTTTAATTGCCAATAAGGTTCAATATTCTAAGTAGGGCAACGGAGAAGTGGAAAGGGCCAGAAAGAGGTGGAGAAATTGACATCTATTTTAACACTATTTTCAGGATGAGGTAGATGAGTTTCCTTAACACTGAAAACCTCTGGGATTTCATTTGCCCTAAGCCCAATTTTTATTCTCTGCAAGAAGTCATCATCATGTGCCTTTCCTGTTTCTTAGAGAGAGGTTGCCCCAGAGACGGGGTGTGTGTGGGGTGATGAAACAGCTCTCCGAGTTACTTCTGCATCGCTCTGGATCCTTTTTTTGGGGAGGGGGGTTGTACAGCAAGTCAAATATCTGTAGCTACAGAACTGAAACTTTTTTAAAAATGTTCTGAACAGGAGTAATTTGCATTCCCAGCTGTCACGGTGATGATGTTGGGTCTTGGATTTCGAATACAATCATAACTTTTTAAAGTTCCCATACCTAGGGAACCCAGCGAGTGATCAACCTAACATTGGGAAAACATATCAGTCAAACTGATTTTTGGAAATGACAGAGATTTGCAAAATTAGGGAGTCGAGTCACACACACGCTGGGGAAACAGACACTGGGTTTAGAGTTAGTTGTCACATGTCGTGGAGTAGAGTATGAAAATGGCAGAAGATAATTGAGGGGTTTTACATCAAAATCCTAGAGAAAGGGAAGAGTAAGACAACAGGGAAAGGAAGAAGGGTTGGCACAAAGGGCGAGAGTGTAGCGAAGTGGTCTTGAGCGGGATGTGGCAGTTTGTAGCACACAGGCCAAACCTGGCCCTCTACTTGTTTTTGTAAATAAAGTTTTATTGGAACACAGCCACCCCCACTTGTTTACATGCAGTTTATGACTGTGACTGCTTTCACTCTGCACTGGCAGAATTGAATAGTTAACGACAAAGACTACATGACCTACAAAGCCTAAAATATTTATTAGCTGGCCCTTTGTAGAAATAGGGTTTTTTGTTGTTGTTCCCTGTTATGGATTACCATGTACAATCCCTAATAATGGTGCAGAATCCCTACCCAACCACTTGTCAGCTAAGTGACCTTAGATAGTAACTTCTTGTCTCTGAGGCTGTTTGTATGTAAAATGCTCATTATATCACTAGGGTGATTACACAAAGTACCCCAAAACTTAGCCATATAAAGCAGTAAGCGGTTTTGTGGTTTATTGTTGCAGGCCTTTGGGTCAGTTAGGGGTTCTGTGGTCTCAGCGGTGGCTGCTCTGATCTTGGCTGGCTCTCCGGTGTGGGCTCCATTCGCCATAGCCTGCTGTAGGATCGTCTCACCTGGGCCATGTGGACTTCCCTCACGTGTTCTCTCATCCCCCAGTAGATGAGCCCGGGTTGTCTACATGGCAGTAATAAGGTTCTGAGAAAGAGAGAATGCACACGTGCAAGGCTTCTTGAAGCCAAACTTAAACTGAAGCAGGGTCATTTCCATTACGTGCTCTCAATCAAAGCAAGTTTGCCAGGCAGACCATATTCCACGTGTGGGGAAATAGACCCCACCTCTCGATGGGAGGAGATGTGAAGTCACACTGCCAAGGTCATGGATACCACAGACTATTGCTTGGTATATTCAGTACATTCAGTCTTCTGTACTCATAATAAACCGGGCTTCAGTAGGAATAAAAGAACCACACATAATACTTGACACGCAGGCGGCACATAAGAAATCCCGACTGATATATGAGTGAGGCTGCATTTTTCTCTGAGGCTTCTGCTGGTGATTGGTTTATCTTGTGGCCTCCCTGCTCGGGCAGCACACCATTCTTATATTGGGAAAGGACAGGTAACTGTTACAGGTCCCCTGTTAAAGTGTGCTTAATATAGTACACGACACATATTAACCTCACTGTTGGTCTTTGTAACTAAGTGATTGATAAAAGGAAGCTCTTTTTTATTATTTCCACTCCCAGGCAGAAGGACCAGTCTCTGCATTCCAAACAGACTTGGGGTTTGTGTCCCTGTTTTTTTTGTTTTGTTTTGTTTTGTTTAATTTTATTTATTTTTTTTTCAGTGTTGCAAGATTCATTGTTTTGCACTACACCCAGTGCTCCATGCAGTACGTGCCCTGTTTTTTTTTTTTTTTCCTTCAGATACTGTCTCTTTCCCCTATTCTCCTCTCTCCTTCCCTTCCTCCCTCCCTCCATCTGTTTTTCTCTGTCCTTTGCCCTCCCCCTCTTCCTCATTTGACTTCTCTGTTGGGAACATTTAGATCCAGAGTC
>JAQQSY010007111.1:0-10649 GCA_028646535.1 Procyon lotor
GGTTTTTTGTTGGTTTGTTTGTTTAACATAACCACATCCTCTTGCTTATGCATTTTCCGACTGTTTTCACACTCCAATGGCAGAGCTGAATTCCTGGGACTGAGCCTGGATGTCTCCCAAAGTCATAAATATTTACTATCAGGTCCTCTGTTGATAAATTTATTGACCCTATCTTAGACCACAACTGGTTTTATACCAACATTTTTTCTCTCTTTCTTTCTGAGGTTTACTTAAAAAAGGAAGGTACAGCTAAATAAAAGACCAGGTACATTCTGCTCTATTTATAACAAATGCCAACACCTTAGGATCTCTATTTCTCAAAGGTGCTTCTTTCTGCCTTTTTTTTTCTTTTTAAAGATTTTATTTATTTATTTGAGAGAGAGAGAGAGAGAGTTCTTGAGAGATCATAAATAGGCAGAGTGGCAGGTGGGGGTGGGGGAAGCAGGCTCCCTGCTGAGCAGAGTGGGGCTCTGTCCCAGGACCCTGAGATCATGACCTGAGCTGAAGGCAGAGGCTTTAACCCACTGAATCACCCAGGTGCCTCTTCTTTCTGCTTTTTAAATAATATAGCTTCCAACTGGAAAAGCCAAGACATGGTGTCAACCTGGGAATTAGACAAATACGGGGCATCCATTATCCATATCATCCTAGGCTTCCTGCAAAACAAAGTCAAGCAAGATTACCCATCAGTTCTACATAGCAGCTAGTGACCAACTAATCTCAGACAATGAGATGACCTTGAGTTCATTCTCTCTAAAGCTGATAGTCTCACTTTGGACAGGTGGTATAGGTGTTTATCCGCACCTTAACATCATAAATATCACTCCATTGGAATAGATATGTGTCAGTTGGATCAGGAACATCTTCTAGGCTATTTGACAGTCACTCTGACTCATTCAGCTCATTTATTCTTTTTTTTTTTAAAGATTTTATTTATTTATCTGACACAGAGAGAGAGAGATCACAAGTAGGCACAGAAGCAGGCAGAGAGAGAGGGAGAAGTAGGCTCCATGCTGAGCAGAGAGCCCAACGCGGGGCTCGATCCCAGGACCCTGAGATCATGACCTGAGCTGAAGGCAGAGGCTTTAACCCACTGAGCCACCCAGGCGCCCCCAGCTCATTTATTCTTGAACCCATAGCCAGGTAATACCTAAGCAGTATGAGATCTGCTAGTTCAAATGTACTATTTCTCCTTCTGTAAAGACCAGTTGCTGGTGTTGGTTGGATGGTTTGGATATGGATTTTCCTCCTCAATGGCTGCTTATTCAAGATTTGTACACCTGCATGAAAAGGCAAATGCTAAGAAAATGAGTTAATGTTTTTACATGTTGGGGTATCCACATGTTACTTTTAAGTTATCCATTCTTGTGGGGAGTTGTCGGCATTAATGAAGCAGTTCCACAGACTTTCTGATGAGTAGGCACGTAAAACTTCACATGACATAGCCATGCCTGGTAGTGGTGATAGTGATGATACTATACTACCTGAGGTAGACTGAACTCTTGGTCAATGTATCCATCTCCTTTCCTGTGGGGCTCATCTTACAGGAAGATTTTCCTTCCCCTTTTAAAGCCCACTTGGCCATACGACTTGTTTCAGCCAAAAGAATGTGTGTCACACAGAAGAAGCATTCAGAGCCATCACATCTCTTTTCCCTCTATCTGAAGTCTGTCATATCTCAATAGAGACTTGCTTTTAGCCCAGGTCCTGGAATAAAGGACATGGGGTGCAAAGCCACATATGACAGACATGTATTACAAATGAGAGATTAGTTATAGCAAGATGCTGTGATTTGTGACAACAAAGTGATGCTATAGCAATGGGGTAGTTTGTTATAACAGCATAACTTATTGAAAGCCAACAAATATGAGGATAATCTGAATTTTTGGTGATTGTTCTGTGATGCTCAGAGCACTGGCAATATTACATTCCCCTGGCCAAACATAAGCATTGTGGGAAGGAAAGTGAGTTACATATTTTAACTTGCTTAATGTGACCTAATCAGTCAATAATTAAGATAACATCTAAGACAATCTATCCTCAAAACTCACTAACATTTCCTAAAATACACATTCAAGGCCATATTAGTAATATTCTTAAGTCTCTTCTTGGCTCATGAAGGTAAAAACCATTGATCATGTTCTAAAATATTCCCAGATTGTGCTTTTCATCACTGCTGTGGAGCATCCATTTGATCAGCTGCTGTTACTTGGGGGTAAAATGAGAAATTTCACTTATTTCTCTATTTTTTATTATTATCATATAATGTATTATTTGTTTCAGGAGTACAGGTCTGTGGTTCATCAGTCTTACACAATACACAGCGCCCACCACAACAAATACCCTCCCCAATGTCTGTCACCCAGCCACCCAAAATGAGAAATTTTAAACCCACAAGTATAGTATATCTAAGTGCATAAAATTTAGATAAATATTGCAAATTTAAAGTAAATACCAACATTTTTATTAAATAAATATATATTCAATTTATCACTGATTGCAGCAAAAACTTACACAGTAACTGGTGTGTCTGTCTGACTTGGTCAGAGGAGCCTATGACCCTTGATTTCCAGGTTGTGCATTCAAGCCCCATGTTGAGTGTAGAGATTACTAAAAATGAAATAAAATAAAATAAAATAAAAATATAAACTTGGGGTGCCTGGGTGGCTCAGTCGTTAAGCGTCTGCCTTCAGCTCAGGTCATGATCCCAGGGTCCTGGGATCTAGCCCCACATCGGGCTCTCTGCACAGCAGGGAGCCTGCTTCTCCTGCTACCATCCCCTCTGCTCCTGTTCCCTCTCTCGCTGTGTTTCTCTCTGTCAAATAATAAATAAATAAATAAATAATAAAAAATAAAAATAAATAAACTAAAAAATAAATAATTGTCGGTTAGAAAAGGTAGACAGTAACAAAGGTAATGTGACTTGCAACAATTATAAAACAACAAACTACAGAAACACATAGCATAGAGTGAAAAAAGTCAGACAAAAAGAGTATAGATTGTATGATTCCCTTTGTGTGAAGCTCAAAAACACGGCAGAAAATGGACCAGGGTGGGTACCCAGATACTGATTGGAAGAGGGCAGGAGGGAGCTTGCTGGGGTGCTGGAAATACTCTATGTGCCCATCTGAGTGGTGATCAAACAGGAGACACACATAGGAAAATTCATCAAGCTGGCCACTGAAGACTTGTGTGCCAACCATGTGTCAATTATTCCTTCAGTTCAAAAAAAAAGAAAATTAAGGCAACCTGCTTTAAGATTCACTAATGAAAATTTGCCAGTGTGAGCATGGAGTATTTTGTGAATGTTGATTATAAAATTCATGACCCCATCATGGAAACATTTAAAACTAGCATTTAAGTTCGGGGGGCTTGGCCATAAACTGGCATCCAATAGCAGAGTCGAACAGTTACCAGCACTAACCTGGCAGGATATAAGAGAGCCCCAATTGACAAATAGGATGTAACCTTTACATTTAAATACCATAAAGCTCTTTTCTTCCTTCCAAAGGGAGATCATGATAGAAAGAGTAAAGTTTAGATTCTTTGATCTAGATTATATTTGATTCTTCATATTAGGAACTACAATAAGAATATGTAGTGAATCACTGAGATTAGGAAGTATTACAAAATGCTGTTTTGGGGCGCCTGGGTGGCTCAGTTGGTTAAGCATCTGCCTTCAGCTCAGGTCATGATCCTGGCATCCTGGGATCGAACCCCATATCGGGCTCCCTGCTCAGGGGAGGAGCCTCCTTCTCCCTCTCCAACCCCCCATGCTGGTGTTCCCTCTCTTGCTCTCTTTGTCATAAATAAATAAAATCTTAAGGAAAAAAAAAAGAAATGCTGTTTTATATGTTAAGTCTTTTCTGGGGAAATTGTTTAGCTAGTTAATGTTGAAGCTTACAGTGATTAAGGTGTTGTACTGCCTCATGTGAAGACTACAAAGGAGTATGGAACAGGTATCCTGTCCTGCATGATTTTACAGTGTAACTACGATTTATCAAAAGATATGCTTAAGGTAGGTGATAGATGATGCAGATGGTAAGTCGAGTGAGTATTAGCGCTAATATATTGCAGAAAAAATACCAGAGCAGAGATGATTGGGAAAATTTTCACAGAAGATTTAGGGTTTCAACTTAACCTTGACATATGGGTAGAATTTCAAGTGGGCTTGAAGTTTTCAAGGCAGGAAAGAGAGCAACATGAACAAGAAATAGAGGTGAGAAAGTACGAAGAGAATTTGGCTGTGGTCCATGGTTTGATCGGCTCTGAAGACCACATGAGGCAAGAACAAGGGACATGACTGGAAAGGTGGGTGCTGTCTGTCCATGTCAGGCTCAGGACTTTGGACTCCTACATTTGCAGTGTGGAGCCACCAAAGATTCCTGAGCGGGCTTAATATGATTTTTTTTTTTTAAAGTTATGTTTCCAGAAGATTGCTCGAAGTCTGCTGTTTGCAAGATTAATTGGACAGAGACAACCTTGGGATGCAGAGAGGCCAAGCTGGAAGCATGAGGTGGTCAGGAGAGGACAGCTCAGCCCCACAGGGGCAGTGGTACAGGAGAGAGGCAGGGACAAGCCCAGGTGCATCCTGTAGAAAGGAATGGCTCCGCTGGGTGGCTGATGGGGATGAGAAGAACCTAGCGAAACATGAGAGGGATAGTTTGGTATGATCCGTTCTCTTGTGTGTCAGTCTGATTAGCTGGTGGTGGCTGCTTGGAGTGTGTAGGGAGCAGGACTGGGAGGTCCCCCTCTAAGTCCTCCCAAAAAACCATAGTAGACAATCAACTGTGTTCTCCACCTTGGATAGCACAAGGACTGGTGATGAGCGTAAGAAAACTCAGCTCTAGCAGCAGCCTGCCTTTGGAAATACCACTCGGCTTCTGATTCATTTCTTCTTTAGCAAATCTAGCAATTCAGTTCAATTCAATTCAATTCAGTTCAGTTCAATTCAATTCAATTCAGTTCAATTCAATTCAATTCAGTTCAATTCAATTCAGTTCAGTTCAATTCAATTCAGTTCAATTCAATTCAATTCAATTCAGTTCAATTCAATTCAATTCAGTTCAATTCAGTTCAGTTCAATTCAATTCAGTTCAGTTCAATTCAATTCAATTCAGTTCAATTCAGTTCAATTCAATTCAATTCATTTCAATTCAATTCAGTTCAGTTCAGTTCAATTCAGTTCAATTCAATTCAATTCAGTTCAGTTCAATTCAATTCAATTCAATGCAATTCAGTTCAATTCAATTCAATTCAGTTCAATTCAATGCAATGCAATGCAATTCAATTCAAAAGTGGCACATGCCAAATGCATTTTCATAGTCAATAGAAACTATTATTTTTCTCTTTTAGCATTTTAATGCTATGAATTGTTTTAATAGATTTTCTAATATTGACACACCCATTCGTTTTCTTTACTATATCCCACATGGTCATTGTAAGAGTCTCGTAATGTTTACTTGATATTTTATGTAGAATTTCTGCCTTGTCAGGTTTTTTTTTTCCCTTTAAGTAGCTCTAGGTGCGACATGGGGCTCGAACTACAACCTTGAGATCAATAGTTGCACATTCTACTGACTGAGCCATCCAGCCCCGCCTTGTTAGTTTTCAATGATATCACTCTGTAGTTGTGTTTATGCTATTATAGTTGGGTTTTTGTTTCAACATCAAGCTAATGTTACAAAAAAAATTTGGAGAGATTATGTTTGTAATCTAGGACAATTTAGATAGCACTAGAGTTACTATCTCTTAAAGATCGGGTCCAAAAAAAAAAAAAAAAAAGATGGGGCCCAATTCTATGGTGAAACCCCCTGGCATTTTTCTGTGACAGGCCTTATCATTCTGGTTTCCTTTCTCTTGTGGAGTCAACTTTGGTGATATATCTTTTCCAAGAAAGTATCCATTTCATCTTGGTTTTCTATGTATTTGCATAGAGTTGAGCAGTGTATTTAAAGTTATGCTTTTCCTATGATTGGTGCTTTAGCTATAGCTCAGAAGTTCTGATTTAATTTTTTACTGTGATTATTTCTTTAGAGATACACTTTAGATTGTTGTGTCTCTCGTACCCAAATGTTGTTTATGAAAGAATTTCTCAACTTCCAGGAAGTAGAACCTTTTTTGGGTTTTACTGTTTTATTTATTTGTTTGTTTATTTATTTAACTTATTTAAAACATGAAAGCAAAGGCTGCCATTTTTTTTTATTTTATTTATTTATCAGTCAGAGAGAGAAAGAGAGAGCACAACCAGGCAGAGTGGCAGGCAGAGGCAGAGAGAAGCAGGCTCCCTGCTGAGAAAAGAACTGGATGCGGGACTGGGATCATGACCTGAGTGGAAGGCAGGCACTTATCGACTGAGCCACCCAGGCACCCCAGCCTTTAGATACCATATTTTGACTCCCTGCCATAAGCAATGTTGGAATTAATATACTTCATCCTATTTCCCTTTCCTGTCTACCAAGCAATTCTCCTTAACTATGAAGGGGTTTTTTTTGAAGCTTACCTTTATATCTTTATGCTTCAACTTTATTTATTAACTTTAAATGGTATCTTTTTATTTGTGGTTATAAAAAGGAAAAGAAGTATTCCCCACCCTCTTTCCACATTGCCCAAAGTTTTTCTGAGTTATTTCATTTTTACATTCTCAGAAGTTTTAGTGTTATTATTCTGGTTGGTAAACAAAATCTCCCTATTTATCATACAGTTAAATGCATTTAAAGCTCATCAGTGTTTTATATGTGGTTATATTATCTTAGCGGGCTAAATTGCATTCTGTAGTAATTTCTTTAAAAAGTGTTCATGAGGGAGCACCTGGATA
The DNA here is from genome assembly GCA_028646535.1 of Procyon lotor. NCBI lineage: Eukaryota > Metazoa > Chordata > Mammalia > Carnivora > Procyonidae > Procyon > Procyon lotor. The sequence goes on from JAQQSY010007111.1 coordinate 6,818, forward strand.
ATCTCAGTTGGTTAATCACCTGGCTCTTGATCTCAGCTCAGGTCTTGATATCAGGGTTGTGGGTTCAAGCCCCACATTGGGTTTTATGCTGGGTGTGGAACCTACATAAAAATAAATATTTAAGGACGCCTGGGTGGCTCAGTTGGTTAAGCAACTGCCTTCGGCTCAGGTCATGATCCTAGAGTCCCGGGATCGAGTCCCACATTGGGCTCCCAGCTCCATGGGGAGTCTGCTTCTCCCTCTGACCTTCTCCCCTCTCGTGCTCTCTCTCACTGTCTCTATCTCAAATAAATAAATAAATAAATAAATAAATAAATAAATAAATAAAATCTTAAATAAATAAATAAATAAATAAATAAATATTTAAAACCTTTTTTAAATAAATAATTTAAAAAGTAAAAACACATTTAAAAAGTAAAAAATAGGGAGTACCCATAGGAACTGTAGTCCAGGTTTGAGGTTGTGAGGTTACATACACTTTCCTTGAGGATGCCAGGAATGCTCATTGATTGTCATTGTGGAAAAGTCTGGAGTTGGCCTGACTCCTTCCTCCTTACAGGGAGAATGACTATACATTTATTCATCTGGCTGCTGAGGACAACCCTAGCTTATGGTGTTATAACAGTGTAATGACTAATAATACCCATTTTCACCCTGTCAACTGTTCCAGTTAAAACAACAAATTATATGATTATCTTACTTTTGGAGAACTTGATGTTTTTACAGGATGCCTAAAGAAGTATCTTTGAAGAACAGAAATTTTGAGATAATATCTTAATGTTTATCCTTTTATGTGAGTTTTTTTTTCTGGAACAAGTTATTTCTTTATAATCTACAGATTAAAGTCCTGTTTAATTTTTAGAAAGTTTTCTTGAATTGTATCTTTAAATATTTTTCCTATACTCACCCACTCTCCACTTGCTTTTTTGTTGTTGTTTTCTTCTAATGGGATGAAGGTTATGCATGTTGGATCTCATTGGTCCTCTCTATATAAAACATATTCTCTCTAATCCATTAAAATATTTATTCATTTTTATGTTATTTTTTCTTGCTCTTCTCTTTCCTTTGCTCCATTTCCATTATTATGTTTTCACAATGTTTTTTCTTCTTCATATTGCTTTTAGTTTGACCTTCATTTCCAGGATAATTTTTTAATTTCCTTTTGAAGCTTTCTTTTTGGGGCTTGTCTGTACATTTTTCCTAGTCTCTTGTAGCTCTATTTGTGATTTTGTGTTATAGAGAAAACAAACTCATTGAGCTTTTGGGATTCAATGTTATCTGTTCAGTTTTCATATATTCTGTCACAATTTTCATCGTTTTTATGGCAATACTTTTCTAGTTAATGTTTATCATTTGCTCATTTGTCATTTTTCCTTTTATCATGTATTTCTGACAACATTATATCAATTCTATTTTAATTCACTTTTAAATTAACAATTTTACATAAGAAAAAAAAAGAATTTTACGTAAGTAAACTAAGTTTTTTATGAACAAGCAAATTTCAGAGGGTTCAGATGGAGGAGGGGCCAAGGTTATGTTCCTGAACATGGGATAGTGTATCTGAGTGCACTCTTTCTTTATGTTCTCTGAAAATAGTCACTAACTATAGTAAAATTAAAATTCAAATCGATAACAAAAAATAACCAGGAATATCTGAATATTAAGCAATACACTGCCAACTAACCCATGAGTCAAACAAAGCAGAATGAAAATTAGATATATTTTAATTCAAATAAAATCATGAATATAATCTAGCAAAATATGGAGGATATAGCTAGAGCAGTGTTTAGAAGAGAATTTATGGAGTTCCTGGATGGCTCAGTTGGTAAAACGTGACTTTTCATGAGTTTGAGCCCCACGTTGGGCCTAGAGCCTACTTAAAAAAATAGAAAAGGATTTATTGCTTGATTGAAAAAATTAGAAGAAACACTGAAAATCAATTTTTTAAACCTGCATCTGAAAAAGCTAGAAAAATATGACCAAATATAATCCAAAGAAACTAGAGGGAAAGAAATACTTAAGAAATCAGTGAAATAGAAAAATAGACTGACAATAGACAAAATCAACAAGACCAGAAGTTGGTCTTCTAAAAGTTTAGTAAAAATGATATACCAACAAACAGGGGCGACTGTGGGGCTCAGTGGGTTAAAGCCTCTGCCTTCGACTCAGGTCATGATCTCAGGGTCCCGGGTTCAAGCCCCACATCAGGCTCTCTGCTCAGCGGGGAGCCTGCTTCCCCCTCTCTTTCTGCCTGCCTCTCTGCCTACCTGTGATCTCTCTCTCTCTGTCAAATAAATAAATAAAATCTTTTAAAAAATACAAAACAAAAACAAAAACAAAACACAAATTATCGATAGCTCTCATGAAAACTGAGATATTACCACAGATCTTACAGATATGAGAACATAATAGAAGGAAATTCAAAACAAAGTTAACTTGACAAGTTAGATTAAATGGAGAAATTTTTTGAAAAAATCGTTTATCAAAATTGATACAAGAAGAAATGTAATATCTAGATATTCTCATATCTTTTAAAGAAATGGAATCTGTTATTTAAAATAGTCCCTCTATAAGAACTCCAGGCTCACATGACTTCACTGGCAAATTCTTTAAAAAATTTAAGGGAGAAATGATACTAATCTTATATGACTTTTTCACAGAAATGAGGAAAAGGAGATATATGCTAACTCATTTTATGAGGCCAGTGTAACTTTAATAACAGAATATGGCAAAAATATAAAGTTACAACCAATATCCCTGATGAATGCTAAGATCCTAAACAAAATATTAGCAAATTAAATCCAACAATTTATAAAAGGGTTAACACATCATTACCAAGTACACTTAACATTTGAAAAGCTATTATTAACCAAAAATCTCTAGCAAAATAAAAGAGAAAAGAAACAAAGGATCATCTCAATAGATGCAGAAAAGTCATTCAGTGAAATTCAATACCTATTCATCACCAAAATACTCAGTAAGTAGGAAGAGGAGGATATTTCTCAAGTTGGTGAAAGTATCTACAAAAGCCTTTGGCTAATATAGAAAATACTGAATTGTGAAGTAGCAAATGCTTTTCCCTCTGAGGTCAGAGAAGACAAAATGTTTGCTCTCACTGCTTATATTGAACATAATACTGGAGGTTCAAGTCAGTGCAAGAGGGAAAGGAGAAAGAGACAAAAAGCATATAGTTTGAAAGTGAAGAAGTTAAAGTTTTATTTACACATGATTATATGCATGGAAGATCTGAAGACATTTATACACAATCTGTTAGAACTAATCAGTGAATTCAGCAAAGCTGAGGGATATGTGGTCAACATACAAAAATCAATTGTTTCTATATATTAGCCACACAAAATAAAACCCTGAAAAATGAAATGTAAAAACTGAGAAAACTGATTTAAAGAGACCTTCCAACATTACTGAAGGTACTTACTTTTCCTCACTCTCTGCTGAAGCCTGCACTGATCACTGGTATTAGGAACATGAAGGACACTCTAAAGGAAATTTTTGTGTACATTTAAAGTAGTATTGTTGGTAATGTTCTCATTCCAGAGTGTTTCAGACAGAGAGAACCTTGCGTGGGGAAGTATGAGGAAAACTGAATCAGGAGTAATCTATGTTATTACCTTTGGGGTATCCATAAGTTAATCCCGGTAATTATTCACAGGCTCAGAAAGCTCTGGGACAAGAAGCCATGGCTGTTTAAGCCAAGGAAGAAAACATCAGATATTTCCCTAAAACCCCCTTAAAAGAGGAAAAGCAATTCAAGAGCAGATCATTTAGAGAAAGGAAGGTGGGAAACCCCAGTTCAGTAGGTATCCAACCAGCT
>JAQQSY010007112.1:0-10649 GCA_028646535.1 Procyon lotor
TATATATAAACAAATATATATTTGTTTATATATATTTGTTTATATATATATTTGTTAATATAGATAATATATTATTAATATAGATAATATATATTTGTTAAAATTCATCCAACTATACACTTAAAATGAGTGTATTTTATTATATGTAAATTACACCTCAATTAAGTAAATAGAAAAAACTAAGACAGAAGAGGGAGGGGTGAGATGAGAAGGCAATGGAGGGAGGGGGGTGGGGATTGCAGGGAGAGGTGTCTAATATCCTTGATGACACATTCCCTTTTGGGAAGGACAATGTACCATTTTTCTTTCTCCTAAAATCCCCCCACACAGTTGTTTATACGCTCCCTGAGAAACTGAGTTTCATCCTGGAGGGATCATAATCTATGAAGCCATGGAAATGTGGATTTTTGTTTTTCAAGGAGAGACCTCCAGCCTTCTGACACATTAAAGGAAGAGAGTAGGGGCGCCTGAGTGGCTCAGTCATTAAGCGTCTGCCTTCGGCTCAGGTCATGATCCCAGGGTTCTGGGATCGAACCCCGCATCGGGCTCCCTGCTCGGCAGGAAGCCTGCTTCTCCCGCTACCATTCCCTCTGCTTGTGTTCCCTCTCTCGCTGTGTTTCTCTCTGTCAAATAAATAAAATCTTTAAAAAAAAAAAAAAAAAAGGAAGAGAGTAGAGACTTCTTGGCGGATGCACGCCCCGGAGAGGACGCGGTACAGAGCCTCCCACGGAACCAGGCACAATGCCTAGGTCGATGCTAAGCTAGCACACAACCTTCACTTTGGAGGCAGAAAGAATTAAACATGTACTTATCACTTAGCGAGTGGTTGTTGCCCTGAGATTCCTGAGTATCTCCCTCCTCGCCCAGGACCCCTCTCCACCTCCCCAGCTCCCCAAGGTCCAGCAGCTTGAAGGCTTGGCCACTGCACAGCCAAGACCCTACTCCAGCTCCTAGGTGGCTTCCGTAATGATAGGCTGGTGCCTGGCCATACTAGATGGGGAAATATTTCAAACACCCTCCTCCTCCACAACAATATAAATTAGGAATAATCTACAAGCATATGGTGATTTAGAAGAGCATGCATTTTGTCAGAACGCAGAATGCTGTGATGTCAATGGAAAAAAAACCACAGAAGTGGGATGTTTTTAGTCCTTTGCTATGTAAAACTCTTAAGGGATTTTTTTGCCACTTGTAAACTCTGCTTTGACCCTAACTGTAGACTTGTATCTTTGCTTTCAGAGAGACATTTTAAATGAAGGGAAGGGGAGGAATCTTGGAAGAACGGATAGAAGACCACATCTGGTGACAGGAGGCCAGGGATGAGGTGTGGGAGTGCGAGGATCCCTGAGAAAACAGAGCCCCCCTCTTCTGTGGGGCCAGGCGAATCCAGCTCGCCACCCTATTAAATAAAGTGAGATGAGCCAGAGCCTCTCTCCATCATCAGTCCTTACAACAATTAGTCATTGATACTCAAGTATTGGGGCTGTGCATAGACAACAATGGCCTTCTGTCCATTATCTTCAGCAAGGATTAAGTCTCCTTAACAGGTGCCCGGAGAGCAGACCACAGCATCATACACTTGAGCACACCACTGGCCCTCCTGCTGAAGAAAATAATTTCAGGTTTCAAATTTCTTTATATGAATTAGGGATCCATTGAGTGAGGATTGCTTGACCACGGAGGTTAGCTTTATATGAGGTTAGAGATTCCCTGCGCCTTAATAATACAAATTTGAGTCCTCAGGGCATAAAAAAGGGAAAGAGGGCGGTAAAGGAGACATGACCGATAGAACTTCAGGTACAAGGGGAAGGCTCATTTGGACTCCGGTGTGAGAAGGCTGACCCTGACAAGGCCTTTTACAGACGATCTTAGAAATCTGAATCTGATTGATGAGAGTAGGGTGTAGTAGATGAGAGCAGGGAATTTTGTCAGTTGTGATGGTTCCAGCAGTGGTGTGGTAGCTATTGAGAAAGGAAAAAAGCAAGTGGAGGTAAGGAGGAGAAGAAGGAGGGAGGAAGTAAAGAGAAAGAAAGAAAAAAGAAAGAGACCAATGGATGCTAGTTTGGATCCAAAGGCTTTCATATTGTTAAGATGGAATGCTGCCCAAGTTGATCTACGGATTCAATATAATTTTCACCAAAATTCCAGCTGCCTTTTCTTTTTTTGTAGAAATTGGCCAGCTGATCCTAAAATTCATCTGGTACCATGAGACACCCAGAATAATAAAAACAATCTTAAACGAGAACAAAGCTGGAAGGCTTGTCATTCACGATTTCAAACTTACTACAGAGATATAGTGCTCAAGACGGTGTGGTGCTGGCGTGAAGATGGGCAAATCGATCGACAGCATAGAACTGGAAATTCAGAAATAAAGCTTCATATGCATGGTCAATTGATTTTCAACTGGGGTGCCAAGACCATTCAATAGAGAAACGGTTTTTCCAAAAAGCGATACTGAGACGACTAGAGATCTACACAGAAAGAAGCTGGACCTTTAGCTTACACCATATGCAAAAATTAACTAAAAAACGGATCAAAGACCTAAATGTAAGAGCTAAACATAGAAAACTTTTAGAAGAAAACATAGGAGTAAAACCTTGAGACCTTGCATTAGAAGATTTTGGCAGTAGCATCTGAAATAGATGGGCTTGAAGCCGCATTTCTGCCAGTTTCTTGCTCTGGCCACGTGGATAGTTTGATTTCCCAGGGCCTCAATGGGAATGAAGATACAATCACCCTCATAGGGTTGTCAGAAGGGACTATATGAAGGGACACTCCCTCAACAGCTCCCAGAATATGAACTCAATGTAAGTTAACTCATGCGGGCATGTTCTCAGTAAAAGAACATGTAAGCTACTATAAGTGGACTTGGGTGTTAAATTTAAAATAATGTCATTTCAAGATTTAAAAAAGAAAGTCCAATTTACAAAGCTCAGTTTGAATTTCTGCAAGGGGTAGTTTTCATGGGCTCTCTAATGTACAACAGTTTGTTTTCAAGTATTAAAGTCCCCAAGAATAGCATGGAGGAGTCCTCTGGGCCAAATTCCACCCAAAGTCATTGCTTATGGAGCATCTAGTGTTTTAAAATTTGGAACTGAAATGCTTTTACTTAGGTTACCTCACCCCAGTGAACCACAAGCCCCACCACTCCCTATTGTCTAACCTCAAGCCTATCCCACTTGTTTATATCTATCGTTATCCGGTTCCTGAAGGTGATTGTTTTTCTTGGCTCTATCTCAAATGCTGGGAAATCTCTTTGTTGGTTAACCAGCCCTCTTCCTACAAAGGTTTGAAGAGCTCTTTTTCTTTTAGAGGCTTTTCATGTTTGGGAAGGTTTTTAAAGCTCTTTTTCAATAGCATCAATAATGTAAAAAAGTTCCAAAAAATCTGAAAAGATAACACAGACCATCCTTGTCCCAATAGAAATGTAACAAGAAATGCAAGCCACATGTGTAATTTTGAATTTTCTAGTAGCCATCTGAAGAATGTAAAAGGAAACAGAATTCATTTTCATAATACATTTTTTAGTCTAATATATCCAAAATAGTATCAACATGTAATCGGTATAAAAATTTGAGATATTCTATTTTTTTAAAGAGTTTATTTATTTGAGAGAGAGAGAGAACACAAGCAGGGGGAGCAGCAGGCAGGGGGAGAGGGAGAAGCAGACTTCTCAATCAGCCAGGAGCCTGACGCAGGGCTCTGATTCCAGGACCCTGGGATCGTGACTTCAGCTGAAGGCAGACACCAACAGGTTGAGCCACGTAGGTGCCCCATGAGAGATTTTATATCCTTTCCAACTAACTCTTTGAAGTCTGGTGCGTGTTTTATGCTTCTATCGCAATTTGGAATTGGCCACATTTCAAGTGCCCAATAACCGCGTGTGGCCAGGGGCCTCCCGAACCGGATAGGGAGATTCAGACGACCAACGATAAACCATGCGCAAGGAGACCTTAAGGGGAGAATGGCTTACATGGAAAACAACAGCTACGCTGCAAAGTCCTGAAGGGATGAGTTCTGGGGCTTTGCTGGTCTTGGTGGTGACAATGGTCACACTGAAGGTTCAGACAAGGGAAACTGAGACCACGTTATTCCAACGTAGAGGGGGAGGGGAGGATATCCGGGGCTTCAGATTGTGCTGTTTTTTTCCCTTCTACCCTTTGTGCTCCATATGTACTGAGGGGTGAGATTGGGCAGGTGGAAAAAGCAGCCAGCAAAAAAAGAATAGAGAGTGCGGCTGACAGACCGCCATCCCTAATATTTATCTCTCTAATATTCGAGCCCTGGCCCCCGGGTCCTCAGCAGTTCACAGAGTCCCCACCCTAGGAGGTTGCTGGTGGGAATTTTCCCTGCCACTCCTGACTTCCCCTCCCCAACTTCTGAGGCAGCCTTCCCGATCTCCAAAGAACAGGCCTTCTGCTTCTGCTATTCAAGGAATATTATGTTCTCCCAACTGTGATATTTTGGGCCTTTTTGGCAGGAGGTGGGATGGGCAGGGGTGGGAATAACTCACGAATGTTCTCTGAACAAGGAACCAGTAAAGTGCAGACATCTGGCTCCGGGATTTTGTTGGCTCCAGGGATGTCACTGTAAACCCACTAACACTAATTGCTTTCACGTCTGCTCCCATTTCTAGTGGAAATAAAATGCTTCTCCAGCTAATGGAAAATGAAACGCCCACGGGTTGTTTGTTTACTGCGTTATGTAAGCGCTCTCTGTACCACCTTGCCCAGCCGCCATGCTGAAACCCCCCAAAGCGCCTCTTGTACAAAGGCTACAAGGCTCCACACATACAGGGTGAACATGAGTCAGAAAGGACACCTGTGTTCCCGCTGGGGCTGCGGAAGTCCTTCATCCTGGCTGAGAAGGGACGGCAGAAAAGGGAAGGAATCCTACTTGTTTTTAATTCATGTTTCCAGGCACATTCAGATCTCTTTACTTGACCTTAAGAACGCAGATCTGAACCTCAACTTCCAATTCAGTTTGACTGCCAAAGAAGGGAAAATATAGGTCCAGCTAAAACTGGAGTTGAGGAACATGGCTCTCCACCCACTGGGCCTAATACCACTGTCCTTTAAAATGATTTACTGTTGTTCAGTCACTGGGCAGCCTTCTTGGAAAGCCCTGTTCCAGCCTGGCTGCCTGCATTTAACCCCATGTTAGCATCTAGTACACAATGCAGTAACAAGTGCTTTATCTCCCCACTGACTATCGGCAGGACTGCGTCTTAAACATCACTCTATTTCCAGCACCTAGTGGCAAATTATTAGTATAGCAGAGGCCCCTAGCTGTCTCTCCCCACCCTCCGATGGTTGTAGTAACAGAACTATGAGTTGTTAGCCGGGCACATGGTTGGTAAGAATAAAAACTACATTTCCCAGGATCCTTTGCAGTTAAGTGTGGCCCTGTGGCTAAGTTCTGGCCAATAGGATATCAGTACAAGTGAGATGTGGCAACTTCTCATGGTGCCATTAGACATTTCCCCTCTTCCTGGGTGGATCCTCACAGGGAGGGAGGCCATGTGGGCAAGGACCACACCCTAGAGAGAATGGAACAAGATGGAGGACCCTGGCTCTTATAATGTGGAGCTGCCAGACCGATTTCAGAAGGACTGACACCTGAGGAAGAAATTATTATTTCAGATCTGAAATTATAAGCTAAGGATTTATTTGTTGAGGAGGACACTCCTAAAATAAATAATAATCCCACTGCGATGGTTATTTTGTGGGTCAACTTGAATGTACCAGAGAGAACCCAGACATTTACTCAAACATTATTCTGGGTAGATCTGGGAGGGTGTTTCTAGATGGAATGACATCTGAATTGGTAGACTGAGTGGAGCAGACTGCCCTCCCTGATGAGGGTGGGCCTTATATAATCAGCTGACAACCTGGAAAAAAACAAAAGGCTGAGTAGGAGGGAACCCCTCTTTTCCTGCCTTTGGACTTGAACTGAAATCATGGCTCTTCTTGGGTCTCAAACGTGTTGGCTTGGTACTAGAACTTACACCCTCAACTTTCCTGATCTCCAGGACTTCCAACTTGGACTGGAACAACACCATTTGCTCCTCTGTGTTTACAATGTGCTAACTGCAGATCTTGGGACTTCTCAGCCTCCATAGTTGTGTGACCCAATTCTTTTATTCTAGCAACCACAGGTCCAGCTAAAAGTTGAGGGTTTTGTTACTAGAGAAGAAGGTGGGAACTGATGAGGGGGAGGGGAGGGAAAGCCAGGAGTTTGTGCTGTACCTGTAATTTATCAGGACCTGTGCTAGGTGCTGGAGATGGTCGGGTATAAGCTGCAGGCTTGCCAATGGTCAGTGAGGAGACAGACAAGGGATCGTGCAACTCTACCATACTATATGATCTATCTCTCTCTGTCTCTATGTCTCTCATTGGATCTGTTTCTCTGGATAACCTTGACTAATACACCCACTATTCGCTTTCCTTCTGAAGAGTCAGCCTCTGGCTCTTAACTGATAAAGAATCTTACACCCTTCCCTACACTATATGCTGCGAAGTTTCATCTTCCTCATCACCTTCTTTGGTTCCCACCTCCTTTTTTATGTTGTCCATCCCATGCCTGGACGCAGAGCAGCACCTCTTGACCGATTGACTTAGACACTTGGGATAAAGATCATATTCAAAACAAAGCCCTTTGTCAGGTCTCTTTGCAATGCCTTTGAAACGCTCTGCTACAATGGCTGAGAAAATTGTCCCAAACGGCCAACTTCAAAGGGCTTATCTTAGAATAGAAACCCTCTTCAAAGCAGAGACTGGGTTTTGTATAAATACCTCCTGCATAGCTGTGAAGGGCTATGTAGCAAACTTTGGGGAAAATTAAGAGCAAACGAGGCTCAAAGGAGTAAGCTATTACCACCGGGTTTAGTCAGATGGTTTTTCCTGAGTCATTCAATTTCATCAGGAGAGAATTGCAAACACAAACCCTCTGTTTAACGTAGATGGTGACTCTAACCCAACGTAACCTCTCTCCTCATATGCATCCAACCGACTATCCGAGACTGCCCAACCAAAGAACATAAGTTCACAGAATATCTCTTCTTGGGTCAGCTCCCAAAGGATGGGAGCACTTGGCTTTGCTCCCAGAAAAACTGTGATTTGGCAGCGATATGTGAGAAATGCGTCCCTAGGACCACTGCAGAAGAGAGTGGCCAAGAGCCCTTCAAAGTAGCGCTCGTCCCCCATGTGGAGAGTGTTTATGAACTGACACATTCTCTCTCCAACTCAGGAAATAGCCGCCCAATCAGAACACAATTGAACATGACCTTGGGCCCAGCTGTGGCAGGCAGAGGTTAATTTCCTTTCCTGCTTAGGGCAGGACCCCGATCCGATTGTCTCGCTTTGCCTAATTAAATTTTCTGCACAATGTAGCAAGTGCCTTATCTTGGGCAGCCCGGCAAAAGCTTCCCCTCATTCCTCCTTGTGGTTTGAAGTGGAAGTTTGATAAAGGGCACATTTTGCTTTTTTTTTTAAAAAAAAAAACACAGCCTTAATTGTGAGGAGAAAGTACTTTTTCTACCGGTGGCTGCCATTCCCATAAAAATTTATATTCAACCGTGAAGACCTCCCCACGTGACCTGGCGGGGAGGAAAGACAAAGCGGCCATGTTAAAGGAGCTCAGGTGAACAATTTAGGACCTAAAAGAAAGTAGGCCAGTGGGTCGAAATAAAATCCAGCCACAGGCGAACAAAAGATTTAATACACAGGAGATAATCTGATGCCGGCACAGTCTCTGAGCCCTCTCCCCTCCGCATTTTCATGGCCAAAGGGCCTCCGTGCTCACCCGGTTAAAATAGCTCTGTAAAGGGAAACAAGGTGGTCAGATATATTTGCTTACTTATATAATACTCATTTATTTTGGAATGACTTTCTTGCTCTTTGGAGGAATGATACGTGCTCTTTTTTTTTTTTTTTTAATTAAAAGGAACTCAGAAAAAATGTCAAGAGGAAAATGAAACTTGAAATCCTACCACCTGTCAAGCGCCTACCAGTAAGTTAGGTGACGGTCACCTAGTCACCCCTTTATGCACACAGACGTTGAGGAAGGTTTGGCAGTAGAGATAATGGTAACGGCAGTCGACCACACACCATCTTTCATAAAGAGGATTCTGGTCTTTAAATGTCACAGAAGAAAAAGAAAAGAGAATGGCTCAGAATCTGCTCGCTTTCTGAAATAAGGCAGGTTTGCAGCCTGGCACGCTTCTGAAGGCAGGGTGAACGTCCAAGGCCAGCTGAGGTAAATGACATCAGAAAAGCAGATAACACGGGGAAATAAAGCCCCAAACTCTAAACGATTTGAAATGTTTTCCTTGGCACTCTGGAGAGATGCCTTCGGTTGCGATAAGAGGGGCAAGCTGGTCTGGCCCAGGGCCCAGCTCCCACAATGCGGCTGGCTCCCCCAGGATCCTGACAGATCACGCGAACCTCGTAAGGAGGGAACATCCACGTGGCACCAGGTAATTCCAGAAGACAACAGGGAAGATGGAAGGAAGGGTGTTAATCGCCGAACGTGCTGACAGGAGAAAAGCGGGAAACAGTCTGGGAGCTCAGAATTCGTGTCAGGGGACTCCCAGGATTGGCCAAGACAGGCCTGAGCAGATTGGATCCACGACGACAAAGAAGGAAGGAGAGGGCAGGAGGAAAAGGCGTCCTGCAGCCTTGACACTGAGAAGCAAAGCCTCCGCCCAAACCCGAGCCCAAGCCCTCTGCCTTGGGCAACGAGGCCATGTAATTATTCACACAGCCAAGCAGTTTAACTTCCAGGAGACGGTGGGAAATGCTTTCAGAGTAACCAGGACCGACCGCCTGTGTAACCGCCTGGTAAAGCCTTAAGATCTGGGCAGGAAGAGCCCAGGGCCCTACAAAGAGCGCAGCGCGTCTGTCATCCCGTCCCGTGAGCCTGCTGTCTCTGTCTCACAGCCCTGTGGGAAGGAAGGAGGAGCAGCAGAAGGAAGGCTCCAGGCGAAGTCCCACCTTGGATCAGAGAAGGCAGCTGTGAAAACAGCGGGCTGCAGCCCTGATGGAATCCCACCGAGGGCTGTGGGGCTGCCTCCTCCGTGACCCGGGGAGGACTCCCACCGACACCGGCGGCCCGCAGCCGTCACGTGTGGCCTTGTTCCTTTTGGGCACACAACCGAAGGTCACCCGGAGGATTTCCTTCCCGCCTGGAGAGGGGGGCGGTCAGTCCACAGAGGAAGGCCCGTCGTCCCGGTCTGTGAGGGGAACCAGGCATGAGGATGAAGGGGTACCTCCACATTGCCTTCCCTTTGCTGAGCTGGGATCAGGCCTCTTCCCCACCTGCCCGGTGACATGACTTCCAGGGACACAGGTGGGCAAGGCCTTTCCCCCAGAGGCCGCGTGGAGAGGCTCAGCGCGAGGGCTTTGGAATCAGGCTGCCCGGTCTTAGTTCTGGTCTTGCAGCTTCCTAGCTGTTGGAGTCAAAGTACTCAAGTTCCTTGTGCCTCTGTTTCCTCGTCCGGGAGATGAGGAACATCCTAGAAGCTACCTCAGAGCCCCTGCCGCGGAGACGGTGCACACCGAGCGCCCGGAACAATTCCAACACACAGTAAGGCCCACGCAGTCCAGCACGACCGCTTAGCACATTAACCCGTATTATGGGCTAAACTACATCCCCGAAAATCAATACGTGGAGGTCCTAACCCCCAGGACCTCAGAATGGGACTTTATTTGGAGATAAGGTCTTTAAAGAGGCAATTAAGGTAAAAGAAGTCTTGGGGGTGGGCCCTAATCCAGGACGACCGGCGTCCTTATAAGAAGAAGAGAGCAGGACACAGGCAGGTAGGAAGGGAAGACCATGTGACGACACAGGGACAAGATGACCATCTGCGGGCCAACGAGAGAGGCCTCCAAAGAAACCAGCCCTGCTGACACCTTGATCTTGGACGTCCAGCCTCCAGAAGGGTCAGTTCTCTAAGCCCCCCGGGGTCGTGGGACTGAGTTACGGCAGCCGGAACAGACCGAGTAGAGTGAAGGGCTGAAGGGGGCTCCTCTGAGCAGGGCCATCATGAGACCCGCAGCAGAGATGCTTTCTGGGATCCTGTCTGCTTCGGACGGTGTGCTCACCTGAGGACCAGGACAGAGCTGCCCTGACAATCGCCACACTCGCTGTGTGCTCAGCACTGCTCAGTCCTTCAAGCGGCATCGCAAAAAACCCAGGGAAATCTGACCTGCGAAAGAAAGTTGTACCAGAGCCTCAAGCAGACCCATCCCCTTGGCTCTGTCATGGAGTTGGCCTCTGCCTCCCTGTCCCCCGGGAGTGTCTGCACCCCACGCTAATGTGACATTCTCTTCAAGAGGGTGCTGGTCGCACAACTTTGTGGAGTATTTGCCCATGGTGCCCTGACCCTTCCACGCCCCCTTAGGTAGCAGGAGGAAGGAAAAGAAGTGACCTCTCGGTCTTAAAAGTCTGCCTGGAAAGGGCACGTGGGTGGCTCAGTTGGTTGAGCGACTGCCTTCAGCTCGGATCGTGACCCCAGAGTCCCAGGGTCGAGTCCCACATCAGGCTCCCTGCTCTGCTTCTCCCTCTGACCTTCCCCCTGTCATGCTCGCTCTCTCCCATTCTCTCTCTCTCTCTGAAATAAATAAAATCTTAAAAAAAAAACAAAATCT
>JAQQSY010007113.1:0-10648 GCA_028646535.1 Procyon lotor
AAGGCAGCGTGTTCTTTACTAATTTAAAGAAATGTGTCTGACAGTGTTTCAATATCTGTGTTTCAATACCTCCTCAAATTCATCTATTGAAATCCTGACCACCCCCCGCAATGTGATGGTATTAGTAGGTGGGGTTTTGGGAGGTCATGAGGTGGAGCCCTCATGAGTGGGACTAGTGCCTTATAAAAGAGGGCTCCAGAGAGATCTCTAGCCCCTCCCACCATGTGAGGACACAGCAAGAAGTGTGTAACCCAGAAGAGGGCCCTCATCCAACTAGGGCCTGGTTTAGGACCCCCAGCCTCCAGAACTGTGAGAAATAAAATTCTGTGAATTATAAGCTACCCAGTCTGTGGCACTTTGTTACACAGCGACCTAGACGGACTGAGACAGAAATCAAACATGAAAAGCAGACATCATATTTATCCATGAAATACTAGAGGCATTCTCATTAACTTAAGGAACAGGACAAGGAAGTCTGCTATTCCTGATAGTCGACATTTTTCTGGAGGTACTAGATAATGCAAAACATGATTTAAAAAAAAAAAAATAGGAGGCATAACAATTAGAAAAGATAAGACAAGAAAAGATAAGACAAGCTTATCATCATTTACAGATATGATTGCCTGTCTCTTGCTTTACGACAGAAACCACTGGAGACTGTATTAGTCACTCACACTGCCGGAACAAAATACCAGAGACTGGTGGCTTAAACAAAAGAAATTTATTTTCTCCAGTTCTGGAGGCTGGAAGGCCACAGTCAAGGCATCAGCAGGATTGGGTTTTCCTGAGGCCTCTCTCCTGGCTGCCTTCCGTGCCCTCACATGGCCTTTTCTCTGTGTGAGCTCATCCCTGGTGTCTCTTACTCTTCTTAGGGGGCCCAGGGCCCCACCCTATGACCTTATTTACCTTAATTATCTCTTCACATGCCCAAAGACAGTCACACTGAGGATTAGAGCTTTAACGCATGAATCTGGGGGAGATGCCATTCAGTTTGTAACAGAGACTAGGTTCTATGGCCATAATAGGGCCTCTGGAGATCTTCTCTCCTGAACTGACTGACCAAAGACAGGGGCGAGAATGGGAGAGAGACAGAGACAAAATTGGAGCAAGCATGCTAAGCGCTCCCTCCCCAGCCTCTCTACTTGCCCTTGGGAAGAGCGAGTGGGGAAGAAGGAGCTGGCTGCTCCTTAGAATAACCCTCGGAGCTTTACAAAACTGTCAACTCCTGGACCCCACCCACAGAATTTTTTAGGTAATTGATCTGGGGGAGTCTGGACGTGGGTACTTTTTTGCACTGAGATATACTTCACATACCACACAATGGACCTTTTTAAAGTTGTTTGACTATCACCGATACACAGTTCCGGAATATTTTCATCATTCCATGAAGAAGCCTCAGACCCCTCAGCAGTCACTCCCCATTCCTCCTGCCCCCTATCCCCAGCAACCAGCAATTTATTTTCTTTCTCTAGAGATTTGCCTGTGGGGGAAATTCAAATAAATGGAATCATAAAATATGCAGCCTTTTGTTTCTGGCTTTTTTCATGGGATTCTGTTGTGTTTTGTTTCGATCTTGCTTAATGTGTAGCCGGGGTCAACCACCACTGGGCTAACAGAAGTCCTCTCATAAAAAGGGCAGAACTTCCAGAAGAATTTCTCGGAGCCTCCCTCAGGGTGAGTCCACAGCAAGAGAGACTCCCAGCTGCTCCAGCAGGAAAAGCTGGTAAAGGGCTCTGATTGGCCGACAGGGGTCACATGGTGGCCGGGGGACCAATCACATGATCACTCCTCTGAACTCTTGCCTAAGAAACGTGAGGGAATCACTGAAGGATTTTACACAGGGGAGGGCATGGTCCGATTTAGAAACATTTACTTGCCCTAGCAGTTTAAAATACTAAGGAAAATCAATTAACCTTAAGACCCAGTGTACTGAGTCTGACTCAATGATGCTACTAATAAAAAAGATATGCTCTGTAATAAAGTGAATGCTTGTGTCCCCCCAGAATTCACATGCTGAAGCCCTATCCCCCCACCATGTGATGCTCTTGGGAGGTAGAACCTTGGGGACGCAATTAGGTTTAGATGAGGTCAGGAATGTGCCGCCCTCCCTGTGATGGGTGGGATTCATGTCCTTCTAAGAAGAGGAAGGGAGAGCAGAGCTCCCTCTCCACCACGTAAAAACCTAGCAAGAAGACAGCAGTCTGCAAGCTGGGAGGGGCATCTTCATAAAACCCAGTCATGCGGGCTCCTGGTTCTTGGACTTTACAGCCTTTAGAGCTCTGAGAAATACATTTCTATTGGTTAAGCCACCGTATTTTGTTATGGAGCCCAACCTGACTGTTGCTAAATCTGATTACCAATATATAGAAAATACAGAAGACAGGATCTAGTGAATAACACCATGGGGATGAAATCAATAAAAGCCCGGATCAGCAAACCTACACGACAGACCACAAGTTTCTGTTTTCCTTTCAGTAAATACACTGCAAGGAAAAGAGATGGAGAACCAAGAGATGAAAAGACATTTAAAGACACAGCGGTTGGGGCACCTGTGTGGTTCAGTCAGTTAAATGTCTGCCTTCGGCTCAGGTCATGATTTTGGGGTCCTGGGGTCAAACCCTGTGTTGGGTTCCCCGCTCCCTCTGCCCCCAGCCGTGTTCTCTTTCTCTCAGATAAATAAATAAAATCTTAAAGAAAAGAAGACACAGCAGTCATTCACAATGTATAGACCTTACTTAGATGCTAATTTTTAAAAATGTGTGACATTTATGAGACAGTTGAAAATACGAACACTATATATTTAATGACGTAAAGAATTATTAATTCTTTTAGGTGCGGTAATGGTATTTGGAAATCTCTTTTAAGAATCCATACTGAAATATTTATGAATGAAATGACAGGGTAAATGGGCTTTGCTTCAAAATATTATGTGAGGGGGGAGGAGGTTGGGATAGGGATGGGGTAAGCCTGGCCTTGGTTGATGGTTGTTGGGGCTGGAGGGGAAGGAACACACGAACATTATAATCCCTCTGCTTTAGTATATGTTCAAAATTCTGCATAACAAGAAGTCAAACATTAACAAAGTATGTATTTCTATTAAAGCAAACATCATATTTATCCATGAAATGCTAGCCATTCTCATTAACTTAAGCAACAGGATAAGGAAGACTGCCTGCCTTGTTTGGTAGTGGTTTGTCTTTGTGTATATACAAAAGTACTAAAATAAAAATACTATATACAAAAAGTACTAAAACTCCTTTTAAAAAGGAGGAAGGATGGGTACCTGGCTGGCTCAGTCAGTAGAGCATGCAACTCTTGACCTTAGGGTCATGAATTCAAGCCCTACTTTGGACGTAGAACTTATGTAAAAATAAATAAATGAGTAATGAAAAGGAGAATGAAAAAGAACACTCTGGCTATTCTGAGGATAACTGGATTGGGGTTTGAAAAACTGAGGGTACAGAGACCAGTTAGGAGGCTGTTCGAATGACCCCAGGAATGATGGTGGTGGCAGGAGGGAGAAAGAGAAGGTACTTAGAAAGTAGACCACTGAGTGTTTGGTATATTAAGAAATTATTGTCAATTCTTTTGTGTTGGGTATTTGGTTGGTGTGGAGAGTGACAGAGGGATAAACATTGGCTATGGTGCCCAGCTTCTGGCTTGGGCTTGGGTGGTGCTATCTGAAGAAGTGGAAAACGAAGGAGAGGAGAAAGTCTGAGGGAGAAGGTGGTGAGTTCAAGTGTGTACACAATGACTTCCACATCCCTGTAGGACATCCAGGACAGCTGTCCAGGTGGTGAAGAGGTCTGTGAGGAGGTCAGGCAGATGAAGTTAGAACCTATTAGTGCAGAACAGGTAATTATGAGCATGTGGGAGAACAAGACGGTCTGGAGAGGGACTAGAAAGAAAGAGAGGACTCTGGAGAAGAAAGGAAAATCTGCGCCTAGAGGAAGGTCAAGTCTAAGAGGAGAGGTAAAGAAATGGGAGCCCATAAGACAGGCTGGAAGGAAGCAGACAGAAAGGCAGGAGGAGAATGAAGGACTGTCCATTTCCTGGAAGCCATAGAAAAGGGAGCAAGAGAAGGGTCAATAGTTTTAAAAGCTGCTAAACATCCCTATACAGAAGGAACTGAAACTCTCCATTGGATTCAACAACAAAGACGTTGCGTATGACCTCAGTGAGAGCAGCTTTCAGGCGGCCAAGCACATAAGCCAATCGCCTTGGGTTAAAGAGGGGCATGGGAGGAAAACAAAGATGCTTCTCATGGCCTGTTCTCTCCACAGTCCCCTCTAAGGGAGGTCGCTCTGTCTGTGATCCAGTGGCCCTGAAATAGCCGTATCCTGCAATATGCGGCCAGTGACCTATGACTTGTCTCATAATTGAGGAAATTACTGGGCTAATTAAGTCCCATCTCCTTGGGCATCTGTCTGTCGACAGTGGGAGCCGAAGATCCTGAGGCTGCCTGGCGCTGGAGTGGTCATTATGGGATGGTGCTAGATGATAAGTAGAGAGGGGGGAGAAAGGAAGAGATGTTCAGAGAGAAACAGAGAGAGAATGCGAGGAAAGGAGAGGAGGGAAAGGGAGACGAGGAGTATCTGATCCTGATGCACTTGTATAAATGCATCATTTATACAAACATTTATGCAAACATTCCAAGTTTCTATGAGATAGCTGGGCTTCAGCTATGAGACTATGTGCTTCTAGTCTTGCACATGGCTTCCAAGGGCAGAGGCAGCTCTCCGGGGCCAGCCAGATGGGTTTCTACTCCCAAAGCACTCAAGCAAAACAGGGAGTAAGAAAGGAGAGGTGGTGAGTGTAGACAACTCCTTCGAGAAATTTGGCTTTGCAAGGGGGGAGTGGGGTGGGGACAGAACTGGATAGAGAGATGAAAGGAACCTGAAGATATTTTAGTGATGCTGGGAAAAGCAAGAGAGAGAGAGAGAGAGAGAGAGAGAGAGAGAGAGGAGTTGCATGCATAAGAGACCTGGGAAAATGGTAAAGCAGGGTCTCAGGAAAGGTACTCGGTGAGATCATGCTCAGACAGAGCCCTTGAGCTCAGCATCCTTGGCACTAATGCATGGGGCTCTGTGCCCCCCAGGACAGGGTGGGTCCCCTGCCCGCTGCCCTTTTGCTTGTGCCTCCTTGGTAGGAGGGGAGTTGGAATGACCCTGTTGCTCTCTCTTAGTCCACGGCACCTTTCTATCATATCTGTAGCCACTTAGGTTTGATGTATAATATATCATGTCAAATGCTCAACAGACTTGCTAAGTCACCGCCTGCAGGCATTTGACTGCTGTATATGATTGCTTACTATTGACTAAAGCAGCACCAGGCTCTAAAACAGAGCTTCAAAGGTAGAGTGCTATATTCTGGCTGTTTCTAGCTATATCACTCAATATCTGTGCTCTATGATACAGCTTACTTAAACTTTATAAACACTGGTTTTAACAATGAGTTGGGGGATAAAAATCAATGTCATCTGGGTATGCGATATAAAACAAGGAGGGATTGATGCTCAGGAAATCGCCATTCAACGGGGCGCCTGGGTGGCTCAGTGGGTTAAAGCCTCTGCCTTCGGCTCAGGTCATGATCTCAGGGTCCTGGAATTGAGCCCTGCATTGGGCTCTCTGCTTGGCAGGGAGCCTGCTTCTCCCTCTCCCTCTGCCTGCCTCTCTGACTACTTGTGATCTCTCTCTCTCTCTTTCAAATAAATAAATAAATAAATAAAATTTAAAAAAAATTTTTTTAAAGGAAATTGCCATTTATCTTTATTTATTCAGATTACAAAGGAAACCCATAGTTTCCCCCAAAGGTTGAAATGTAGAATTTACAAAGTAAAACTTTTCTGCATTTCATTCCAGAGAAAATGTCTATTTATAATCTGACATATGTTTTTCCCAGACCTGAGAGGACTAACATAAGATATATACATAAATGCAACCTAAATGCTGTCATGAACCTTCTCCTCCACAGTCTTCTTTTTCACATTACAATACTCAAAAGTGAATGGATGGCCTAATAATTTTGTAGAGTATATATGCATAGAAAAATAATAAAAGGAAATATAATATGAATAGCGATTATCCCTGGGTGTTAACAGCATGTAAAATTTTCTTTATATATATTTTTTGTATTCTAAATTTTTTGCCAAGGAAGTATATTACTTCTAAAATCAGTATATATATGAATACACATATATGTGTATGTACAATTGATACATATACATATTATACTTGGATAGATGTATAATATACCTGCACACATGTACATACACATGGCAAATGTATACACATATGAAATACATATGTATTTGAAAACAAGAGCAGAAATGATGAATTTTGTACATCCTGATTAGTTTCTCATTGGAACGGGTTGTTTGTATTTTCACTAATGTTGATGTCACTATAGAAATCCATATTTGTGGCGAAATGTGGGCCAGAGTCTTTAGAAACCAAGCCTCCTTTCCATGTTGCTGAACCATGGCTTACCCCTTCACGTACACCCTGTTGCCATCATCATCTTGCTAGTAGGGTCCCCATAGCAGGAGGCAATTATAGATGGGGAAAGAAATTATATCACTGACTGAAGTGGCCTGCCAGACAGGCCCAAGGATTAACATTTGTGGGTCAGAAAGAGAAACAAATGCAAGTCAGAAATGTATTAGTTCCGGTGCATTTGAAGTGACATACAACACAAAACAAATAAAATGCATTGGTTTACACACTGAAAAGTTCAGGAGTAGATAGCCATCAGGCATGGTTGGATCCAGGGATCCAAATTATGTGATTAGAACTTGGTCTTGCTCCACCTCTCAGCTTTGTTTTCCTCTGATTGACTTCATTAGGGGGTCTGTTTTCTCTGCATGGTGACCCCTGGAAACTCCAGATTCCCCAGAAAAAGACAGATTCACAAAGCTTCAGCAAAAGCCATGGAGCTGGTGCTGGGGCTCTGATCAGCCAAGCCTGCAAAACGGTACGGAGGGGAGGAAGTTCACTTCATCTGAGCTACGTGGGCTGAGAGTGGGAGATCAGAGTTTCCTCAAAGAAAAATTGAGGTTCTTCTGTTAACAGAAGGAAGGGAAAGAAAGCAGGCAACAATGTCAGATGCCCACATTGGTGACCTGGTTTATTCTGAGATCTGCCATCGCCTGTGGGGAAGTCACCCGAGCTCTCCAAACACTGACATCCACAACTGAAAATCTGAAAATGAGAGGGCTGTACCAAATATCTCTAATGTCTCTCCCAACTGGAAAGAGTCAATGTCAAAAAAAAAAAAAAGAAAGAAAGAAAGAAAGAAAGAAAGAAAGAAAGAAAGAAAGAAAGAAAGAAAAGAAAGAAAATCAATCTCTATAGTGATTATGCTTAAAACAAATTTCCCCACCAAAAAGACTGAAAATGAAGCCCTGGTGACCAAGGGGTCTATATGGAAAGAAATGGCCTGAAATGGAAGAAATTGCCCCTCCCCCACAGCGTTAGCTGTTGAGCCTTGTCCATAGGTCAGGCCAAGCATCTGATCTTCACAGGCAGTGGGAGTAAAACAAGGATGACTACTAGAAGGAGGCCTCCGTGTCCCACAGGTTTGAGCTCAGACTCCAAGATTCATCCTGTCCACCATCCTGTCCATCCTGTTCACTCCATCTTGACCTCCGATTTGGCTCTGTCAGAGACAAGAATCAAGACAAGACAGGATCTTGCCCAATGCATCTCTGTGTAACTTGCCACTTCCCTGCTCAACAGAATTCGGTAGGTCCCTGTCACCCGAGCTCACCTTGAATTTCACAGCATAAAATGGCGCCCGCCTAACCTGACAGACGTGTCTGCCTCTAGCACTTTGCACTCAGTGCTCCAGCAACTTCAGACTGCTCGCTGGGGGACTTTTCCTCATCAGGGTCCCCAAATTACGTCTTTCTTTCTCAACCTTCCCTACTAGATCAGTGCAAAGGAACACGGGGGGGTGGACTGAGTCTTGTTTGCTGATGGACATCTGGCTCTTGGCCCGCTGTCTGGTACAGAGCAGGCTCGCAATCATTGTTGAACAAAAGTTTTCCCCGAATGCACTTCATACATTTTCCCTGGCAGGCTTTTTTTTTGTTCATGTTACTTCTGCTCCCCTAGAAGATGCTCCAAGTCTTAACTAGATTCCCCTAATCCACTGTCCTCTCTCTCCATGAATCACTCATAGGAGTCCTGATTCCATCTGCCGCTCCTTATCCATCTCTAATCCCAAGCTTACACTCTGTTCTTAGCAGCAAAGAATGTCTGCCATGCAGAGGGTATCACTAATACGGCCCTTCTGTGTGCTGGAGTACTTGCCAAAATATGGAGAGGAAAGGAGAGATGGAAATCAGAGATTCAGTCCTATTTCCTCCCAATTCAGTGACTGCCCTCAGACAGTAGGACTCTCCAGGTCTGGTGATACCTGATGGTACTTCAGTATCCAGGGTGGGAGAGGAGAATTCAGCGACCACTAGATTAGGGACACCTCCCCGTTGATCTGAAAGTGCTTTCTGCCTGCCCTCGGCCTGCCTTACTAGCCTCTGCTGACCCAAACTTGGCTGAGCTACGACGAAGGATCTCATAGAGCAACCAAGTGTCGTCTTCCGAGGAAGGACTAAAAGAAACATCTGCATGTGTGCAGGAACCTCGTACCACCCATAGAAGAGAGGTCTTACATTAGGCTTCTGGAAAGAGGAGACCCACATGACACTCCTTGCTTACTTCTGATATGTGGGTTTTTTCCATACTTCCAAGCCCTTCTCCCTCAGCAGCTGGATGTCCTACAGTTCAGCTCAATTCAGATGCTACTGACCTGGAGAGGGCGTCGGATTCCACAGGTCAAGGGTTCAGTCCTACCAGATCGCCCTCACCAACTCCCCACCTCAGATACCAACCACAAATGCAGACTATCAGCTGTGCTTCTGGCCAAGAAGCTATAGATTGGAGGTTCCCATGACCCCTCCTTGGGTTCAATTAACTTGCTAGAGTGGCTCACAGAGCCCAGAGACTTACCTCCTAGGTTAATGGCTTATTATAAAAGGATGTAACTCAGAAACAGCCAGATGGAAGAGATGAAAGGTATGGGGAAAGGGCACTCTTCTTCTGTGCGCTCTCCTAGCTGAACACTCTCCCCAAATCTCTGTATGTTCACCAACTGGGAAGCTCCCCAGACCCCTTCCTTTTGGGTTTGTTATGGAGGCTTCCTTATGCAGTCATGATTGATTAAATCACTGGCCATTGGTGACCTGAGTGCAGTCTCCAGCCCCTTTCCCCTCCTTGGAGGTCTGGGAGTAGGTCTGAAAGTTCCACCTCCCTAATTACATGGTTGGTTCCTCTAGTGACCAGTCCCCATCCTTAGGTGACTGAGGGGCTTTCCCAAAGTCACCTCGTTCACATAACAAAAGATACCTCAGGGTGCCTGGGTGGCTCGGTGGGTTGAAGCCTTTGTCTTCAGCTCAGGTCATGATCTTGGGGTCCTGGGATTGAGCCCCGCATTGGGCTCTCTGCTCAGTAGGGAGCCTGCTTCCCCCTCTCTCTCTGCCTGCCTCTCTGCCTACTTGTTATCTCTCTCTCTGTCAAATAAATAAATAAAATCTTAAAAAAAAAGACACCTTTACAGCTCTTGAAACTTAGAAAATTCCAAGTGTTTAAGAACTGTGCCAGGAACAGAGTCGGAGACCAGATATGTATTTCTTCTTATAAATCACAATGTCATAGCCTCTTTCTTCTGAACCCCCTCTTTCATGTGACTAGACCTGATGCCCTCTCCAGAAACCCTCCCCTCTTCACAGCTGCAGAGTAAGGCTGTTGTCCAATATGGTGGATTTTTTTTTTTTCTGCTTATCCCATCAGTTCCTGAGAAATGTGTCCTAAAATCTCCCACTATGATTGTGGATTTGTCTTTTTGTGTCTGTCAACTTTATCATCTCTTTAGAATGATTTATTAGGAGCTAGAGGTCATGTATGAAAAACTATGTATGTAATCTGAGGCTCTAGGTGATGGTGAGATTTATTTTTCTTTTGGCGGCAGTTAGGGTCGGGGCAGATACCCTTAAACTCTGGCTTTAAAACAGAAGCGATTTTGCCCACCAGGGGGCATTTGGCAATGTCTGGAGACATTTGGGTTCTCTGGACTTGGTGGGCTGGGGGAGGTGGGGGGGCGGTGCTAGTGGCGGCTCATGGGTGGAGGTCAGGGAGGCTACAAGCTTTCTTTTTTTTTTTTTTATTTCTAAGGAAACCAATTATATTGAAATACAGATATTAAAATAATTAAACTTTTTTAGATATAGTAATATGTATGTTCTTTTATTAGCTCATTAAATAACCCAATGGTGTTTTGTTTTGTTTAAGATTTTGTTTGGCAGAGAGAGACAAAGTGAGAGAGGGAACACACGCAGGAGTAAGCCCAGGTGCCATGAGAAACCGCAAGGAGCAGTAGCAGTAGATAGTATTATCAAATGAGGAGACTGAAAAATCATGTTAAGTAAAGTGAGACGGAGAGTGGAGTGGGAGGAGCGAAGAGGGGCAAGGAGGAGAATTCATCTCCAGGTCCAAAGGAGAGTTGGTGTGAAAGAGAAAACCCCACCGACGTAAGTGGACTGCAAAAGAAATCAGGGTTTCCCAGTGTGAATCAAGTTTCAGTGGCTGGGATT